>OX243867.1:19000000-19237500 GCA_945859645.1 Amphipoea oculea
CGTTAGGAAGAACAATTTCGGGTAAAGAACTTTAGTTGAGCCAATATGGACCCAGATACAACAGCCCGACATGAATCATCGGGCAGTTGCCCGCCAGACACAACACCGGTCTGGTCGGAGGATCCTCCCTTTTCTATGGAGGTTGAGTGAACTTTACTCCCTATTCCTCATACCTCTATAGTCACAATGGTACAGCCCGATTCAAACTTTATGGCGGCTCGGAAAATGAGGCGAGTCACTGCGCAGTAACAAATTCAAGTGTCAGCGGGGGTGAGGGGTGAGGTACTGCACAGCGAGTAGCGCACTTCAGAGCCGACGCAAAGTTTGAATCGGGCTGTATGTTCCGGATTTAAAACTAAAACCTCGTGCATGAGACTTGAGGCCTTAACCACTGGGCCATCAAAAGAAAGAAAGAATAAAGTTTATTTGGACAGAGTTCATTTAGTTTATTTCCATCACGACATACGATACCAGCTACAATTCACACATTTTATCAATTATTCTAGATATGTTTCCTGTCTCTGCAAGTCCTACTACATGGCTAAGGACCCAGACCACTGGGCCGACATCGCCTGGAGCCTAGCTCTGCCCTATGACCAGGAGTTAGACTACCATCCGCAGTTTTCTGGCTACGAACGAGGGGATCAGATCAAACAAGCTGATGCTGTGCTGCTAGGTTTCCCTCTTCAGTATGCTATGAATATGTAAGTGTCTGGTCTACCTGATTTTGAGCTTTAATAAACTGAATGTTAAATTTAAACAGTCAGAACACAGGTCTTTCGTAGAGTTTCCTGCCGTCATTATGAGGTGTTGCCAATATGACTACCTTTCTAAGGACAAAATCTCAGCTACCTAACTACTTGGGAATTAGTTTTTACTGAAAGAGGACAAGAGAGATAGAATTAAACCCGAACACGTGCATCTGCCATAGGTGTTCTCAAAGGAGATTTTTGCATCAGCATATTTTTGGCGACAAAATAATTTGTGGTACTGGAATAATTTATTTCCCTTGACTGACAGGCAATCTTTGATTTAATTTTCTTCTTTTCCAGTTCCACACGACTCAACGACTTGACATACTACGAATCAATGACTCGGGAGACTGGTCCAGCCATGACGTGGAGCATGCACACTATTGGCCATCTGCAGCTGGATGACGATAGCAAGGCTAATGCTATATTCAACATGAGCTATGAAGGATTTGTTAGAGAGCCTTTCAAGGTAAAGAAAAGAACTCCGAATACCGAATACCTAACTATTGATTTGGCTGTCTATTCTGACTAATATGAACCCTGCTTTGAGTTCAAAAACGCGTAACTGAAACCATGATGAATTTAGCACATGTTATAGACACCCTAGCGTAGAAATTTTTCTGCTGGCTGTTTTAAAGAAAAGTGCAAAACCTACGCAGTCAAAATGTGTACTAATGTACTACGTATAGACAATCATGGTAAAAGATTGATGATTGAAGATGTTTAACTTCACCTAAGGACCTTCTAAAAGTTTTAAGTAGGTAGGAAAACTGCGCTTCCAGCAGTTTGCACTTGTATCCAAACCTCTGCAGTGCAAGGTACCCAACAAACCAACGGTCGTAACTAAATTCAAGCCGAGAAGAACCAGTCATGATCCCACTTATAATTGAAGACTAGAATGGAAAAACAGATTTTCAAATAATCCACTAAATACTCTTTTCAGGTGTGGAGTGAGCTCCGTCGTCCATACTCAGGGGCTGCCAACTTCTTCACTGGCATGGGCGGGTTCCTACAGACGCTGATCTTCGGCTATGCAGGGGTCAGCATTCACCTGGACCGACTGGAGATCAACAAGCCTCGTTTGCCGCCTAATGCTACCAAGTTTACAATTAGAGGTAGGCAAGAAGATAGCTTTGGTATTTAGGCTGAATGCTGATTTAGACAGGGTGAGTAACTGACTCCAAACTCGATACAAGTCAGCGCTGACCCGCTATTTACCTAGTGTAAATTGAATTTGGATTCAATTTACCTAGTGCAAATTAAATTTGGATTCAATTTACCTAGTGCAAATTGAATTTGGATTCAATTTACACTAGGTAAATATCGGGTCAGCACTGACTTGTCTCGAGTTTGGAGTCAGTTACTCACCCTGTCTAAATCAGCCTTTTTTAGAAACCTACACAGCAACTATAAGCCTATGTCGAAATCCCTGAATCAAGGTGAAAAGCTAGAGTTCACAAGAGATTAACACCCTATTTTTGAAGATCATCTGTTTAAAATTCCCACATTTTCGCAACACCACACTGCGCTCTCAAACACAAATTACTGACGTTTATCAAAAAGCCGCTAAGCTGAAGTGGGACTGGGCTGGCCACATCTGCCGTATGCCCAATGAGCTGTGGGCCAAAATACCTACCACGTGGAGCCCTGACACCGCTAGAAGGCGTCACGGCAAACCCCTTAGAAGATGGCGGGACGAGCTAAACAAAACAAACGACCAGTGGTCCACTTTAGCCCTGGATCGAAAGAACTGGAAGTCCTGGGGAGAGGTATTTGCCCAGCAATGGGATGCTGCAGGCTAACAGCAACATTTCAAGGCCTGTCTCTTACGCCACTTTTTTTAATGCAAGAGCTAAATATTTTCTGAAGGCTTTCCGTTCATTTCATGGTTAAATCCTGGCATAGATCAAGACAAAAACTATTACGAGTACCAAAATCGACATTTGCATACCTATGGACCTTGTTAAGCAGAAAAGATCCAACCAACATTTTGTTACTTTTTTGAATCTTTTTTGCGTAGGTATATAAAGTTCGATGTGTAGATTCTAACTATATATGCCTATAACTCGATTTTAGACAAACTGCTGCTTGGATCTTATCTGCTTAACAGGGTCCATATAAGTATTACCTAATCCATTCATAATTACTTTCAGGTATCAAGTACCTCGGAGCAAACCTAACGCTAGAAATATCAGCAAACAGCACGAAACTGAGTGTGACCTCCATGGATGATAACTGGCGATTAGTACTGAAGGACGACAAATACACCTTCACATTAAATTTAGTACCCGGTATTACAGGTGAGCTCGTAATCATTATTATACTAGCTTCTGCTCGCGACTTTGTCCGCGTGAAATTTCTTGTTACCCCGACCCACGTCGTCGCATCGCATCGCCCGTCCGCGCTAATACTTCGTTTTCGCTTAGCGTTCTTTTTGACGCTGTTTTAGGGTTTCGAACAAAAATGGTAAAAAAGAACCCTTATGGTGTGACTCAGTCTGTCTGTCCGTCAGTCACAGCTGGATATCTCAAGAACCACTAATGCTATCAATGGAATAGTTTTATATGACGTTTGCCCAACTATTTTTCTTGTTGCTCCTAAGGCCCCCCCTAGCGTGATGTTAAATAATAGGCTATTTTAAATCACGCTAGGGCCCTTAGGAGCCTTCCTCAAAAATTAGACTATCAAATACCTACAAAAAGAATTTTTCAAATCCGAGTGGTAGTTCCAGAGATATATGAAAGGAGATGGCAGTTTTTGGCATTGCTAATTTTGGAAAGGTACAGAATTCAAAGCTATTTAAAAAAAAGCGCTTGTTTTTATGTATTGATAGCCAGATTAACTTTATTATTGAGAATTGGGATTAAATCTCGTTAAATATGAGTAAGTTGAGCAGCCGGAAACAAGGCTTTTTGGACTTGTTATACTATATGACAGTGTTGTCATGGCAAACAAACAATCATGACTCTTTAGAAGATGACCACAGAGTACTTTTTGATAGACTAAGATGACACACAAAACTTTACAAGTCACATTCGCTCGCTCGCTACTATTTTGTGCTGGTGTGAATGTTTTGTGCGCCCAAAGTTTTACGTGGATTTTTACAACGACCTGGCTTGCTTTTGGATTTCGAAGACTCCTACCTTTCTGAACGACTGTTGCTAGACTTGGACCTCGACGTTTCCTATATGCTTAGATTATTATTTTATTATTATTGATTATTATTATTCCTATTATATGCTTAGATTCCGATAAGTGAGTCTCTAGAGTCTCCTGAGTTTTCTGTGATTACTGAGTTTAATTAAAACTGACCGAGTACCTACACTTGAAACTGTAATTATTAGGTCTATGATCAGTGGGTAAATCATTGAACTAAACAAACTTCAACAAGTAGTTATTTATCATTTTTGCAGTCATTACAACGCATAATTAGCAATATGTTATGCATACAATAAATATTTATGCGTTAAAATAATAATAGAGGTAAGATAACCTTTTAAAGTACAAACATTAATGCACTTAACCTCACTTTTTTCACCACACAAAAACTAAGATTTCTCTTTAACCCCATTGTTATTATTTTTTATTTATTTTTTTAACAAAAGCTCATAATATTCCCTATCGAACCATGCCACTTTTATTTCTGTGGAAACTAAAAAAGTTTAATGCCAGCGTTCTATGAACTTCTGCCATTCTCCTTTCTATAGTAGATGATCAACATTTTACCTCTTTCCAGTGCCACTGCGCGGATCCGGTCCATTCACAGTGTATTCGGAGCCGTGGAAAGAATGCAAGCTGCCAAACGACATCATCGGACAGAACTATCTCAGGCCAATCACATAATATTGTAATAAACGTCATTTCTTAGGATCTCTTATTGTATAAGAAGGAAATTCAAAATGTGCATCATAATGACAACATTCACACCCAGTTTCTAAAAAACTGAACAACACAAAAGCATGCTACAGTGCGGCCGAAGAGAGTTTGCGTTCTTGACAGTCAGTTTCATACAAACGAATACGTGTTTTGCGAATTTAATCTTTATTAGCTGCCTACTAGAATGGTCGCACTGACAGGTGTCAGGAACGCAGTCTCTCGACAGCCGGACTGTAACAGGTTGTCAAATGATTCGATTCATCATTAGTTGGCTGCATAGAGTAAGTAATGTTCATTATGTAAGACGGGAGTCCCATAGAAAAAGATGAAAAAAGTCGCTTGTATGAAACTTGTACTAAAACTGAATACCAACATAGCAAAAATGACACAGACTATGCACAGACTGCAGATGTTAAAGCGAGACAGCGATAGCCGCTGTTTAGTACAAGTTACATAGTTTTTTTTTTTTTATTAGACAGTTGCGTGAGATTGGTTGTTCTTTGTCAGTCAACCACTGTAGTTAAAATGAGTTTGACAGTCCGTTACCTAGCAACGTTTTGTGTTGATTAACTTCTCAGAAACCGGGTGTATAGTTAGCGCCATGTTAGCGCCACGAAAGATGAGACTTGACACACCACGTGGTTTGACTTGCGCAGTACACGATTTTAGGTCTCTTTAGCGGTATGAGGTCTGAGCGCGGGACGGGACCGGACGTTATAGGGGCGGCGGAAAGAGCGCGGGAGGCAGGGTCAATTCTCATCTTTCGTGGCGCTTTTTTACACGAAAGTATTGATATCGTGACATGCTTTACAATATTTTGCCAAACTTACTAGGTATATGTTTTAACAATCACTTATCATTAGATACGCCAATCTTTCAGTTAAGTTCAAATTCATTGTAAATATTAACAATTCGAACTTATCATAACTTAATTTGATTAAAGGATTATACTATTGGTAAGACTTTTTTTTTCGAAATAATATAAAACTTTAGGGATATCATATAGCTGCATGACATAATTGATATTGAATCTTGAAATAGTTACATAATTTAAAAGCTAACAGTCTTCAAATAATACATATACAAGCGGAGAGCCTCGACCAACGCCACCTCAGGAGGATATATTTCCGCGGCTAGGTCAAGAGCTTGATTCACAAAGCATTACTCCTGGACACGGCACGCATTGTGAGGATTTTCCTCTCTCTAGAGCCCTGACCACCGGTAACTTGGACCCTGTCGGCATCAAAAACTTCATCTGCATCGCTGTCAATAAGAAAAGTGCCCAAAAGGCATTGCCACGTTGTATGGCAATGCTAATTCTTAGGATTGATGATAATGTTCAAAAAAAAACCGGCCAAGTGCGAGTCGGACTCGCCCATGAAGGGTTCCGTAGCAGCAAGTAACATAATATAAAAGTTCTTGTAGTTCGTTGTAACTTTGTGAAAGGTAAATTGCGGTTTTCGATTTATGACGTATTAAAAAAAAACTACTTACTAGATCTCGTTCAAACCAATTTTCGGTGGAAGTTTACATGGTAATGTACATTATATATATTTTTTTAATTTTATCATTCTCTTATTTTAGAAGTTAGAGGGGGGGGGGACACACATTTTACAACTTTGGAAGTGTCTCTCGCGCAAACTATTCAGTTCAGAAAAAAATGATATTAGAAACCTCAATATCATTTTTAAAGACCTATCCATAGATACCCCACACGTACAGGTTCGATGAAAAAAAATTTTTG
Source organism: Amphipoea oculea (assembly GCA_945859645.1). Lineage (NCBI taxonomy): Eukaryota > Metazoa > Arthropoda > Insecta > Lepidoptera > Noctuidae > Amphipoea > Amphipoea oculea. The sequence goes on from OX243867.1 coordinate 19,006,373, forward strand.
GAGTTTCAGTTGTAAGTATGGGGAACCCCAAAATTTATTGTTTTTTTTTTATTTTTGTGTGAAAATCTTACTGCGGTTCACAGAATACATCTACTTACCAAGTTTCAACAGTATAGTTCTTATAGTTTCGGAAAAAAGTGGCTGTGACATACGGACGAACGGACAGACAGACAGACAGACATGACGAATCCATAAGGGTTCCGTTTTTTGCCATTTGGCAACGGAACCCTAAAAATAAGCTTAGCTTAAGGAAAACTAGTTAGAAATGAAACAATGAGAGAACTTCAAACGAAAAAATGTATTTTCACATAAATTCTAAATGGTAAATATTGCATTCAATCTAAAAAAATCCTTTAAAATAGGTTAATAATATAACTGTCACTTTTAATTACGACCTTGTTTTATTTTCACACTTGTTCAAATAACTACTTAACTATTATACACATTTAATTAAAATAATTAATGCCATTTTAGACTTTATTACAATACAACAAAGGTTATCATGATGGCATTTTATTAGCACCATATTATCAACATGACGGAAGAAAAGAGAAGAATTTTATTAATAATGATTAGTAGGTACCTAAATATAGTAAGGGAAATAATTTGTTAAGCAAATTGACACCATACGTCAATTTGGCGCGTTATTGCCATGTCATACAAATGTGATATAAGGACAAGTTAAATTGGTAGTAAATTTTCCTAACAATTAATTTCCCTGACTTCATCATCATCTGCCTAGCCTTTCCCAACTTTGTTGGGGTCAGCTGGGAGACTTAACACAAATAATAAATAACTAATATGCAGGTCGCTACAAGACATGGAAAATCAAGAGTAAAGTATTCCGCAGACAGGCGCGATTCTGCTAGAAAAATTTAAACGAAAACTTCATGGATTTTTTTTTTGTTCTACCAGAATCGCGTCGCGCCTCTCTGGGGAAGTGATACGGGGTTTTATTATTGTATTAAGCTACTTTACATTGTTATGTAGTTATGATTTTTTATCGTATCAACTGGTATCACTAAAATGCAAGTACCTTTGACCCGAAAACAAAAACAGAACAAACACCTCTGTGATAAGATATGAATTCAAATTCTCGAGCATTATACTGTTGGTAATAACAACTATTATGTAGCGACCTCTTAATGAAAAAAAAAACATCCTACGTATTACAATACCTGTATCAGAAAAGCAGTGTAGGTATTGGCATTAAAAATAGGTCTTAGGTACAGTCACGTCTAAAAGTATGTATACACTTGGCTTTATTCAAAGGCGATTTTCTCCTTTATTTTTGAATGAAATTTTATGTTACTACGAACGTAGTATTTTCGAACCCATAGGTTTATGTTAAGTGTCGTATTTCAACGTTGCATTCGTTATTTCACGAAAAAATCGCAATTGAAAATTGCCAAGTGTATACAGTTCGACACAACTTAGATGTAGCATCGGCAAAATTCGTAAAACCGATCACATCCGAACTAGGTGCACCTTCAAAATCACCAATCTTTATTACTAATAAAGATAATATAATAAATAATAAAAAATAATAGATAATAAATAATAATAAATAAATAATAAGAAATAATAAATAATAGATATTTATAATAAAGATTTACGAATACGAATTACGAACGTTTTACGAATTTTGCCGATGCTACATCTAAGTTGAGTCGAACTGTACATACTTTTAGACGTGACTGTACGCACGACGACACATGAAGCTATACCTTTCCAGTATAAACTGACCTCGTATTGTACGAAAAGCCTATAAAATGCAAAGTCAGCCGAAACTAGAAATGTACAGCTTGATCTGTCGCCGTGTGTACCTCATTGAAACTGCAGAGTATGAATATTGCAAAATGTCTTGTAGTAAAAAACAAGTGAAGAATGATGAGTTTGATTTTATTCGGCACAGCTAATGTAATAATAATTGATAGGCGAAAAACAAAGGTAACCCTATGACTGCAGCTGTAAATAAAGTTATATATGAAAAAGAAAACAAAAATATATTAAAAGACTATTTTCAAGTATGACACAACAATAAATAATAATATTAAAATGTTTTATTGACATAAATAAGGGTTACATTGCCATGACTCCTGAGCTAGGTGGTACCTGCGTTACAAGAGACAGTGTCTTCAGTGGTTGACTAACATATTTGTGTACAGACTTCAGCACATCAAAGCCTAGGCGTGTCGATTTGAAATCGATTAATCGAAAAATCGATTATTTAGAGTAATGTAATCGATTTTTCAGATCGATTTTGAACCCTACATCGATTCAATGAATCGATTCATAAACCTCCCGAATCGGACCGATCCATTCAAAGAACTAGCGATAATATTCCTAAACTGGCTGCGGTATTTAGTTTTTTAATTTTTTGCTTTGTCGGACTAAGAGAAATTCGACTCTCTCGTCTCTCTGTCAAATTTCTTTAATAGATTTTCAACTGTATTGCTTAAGCATAAGGTTCAAAGTTGATTGGGAAAATTTGACAGTTTCAGGTAGCTTGATGTGCTGGCGTCTGTACCTAAATAAATAAAAACTACATATAAAAAAGGTAACACACGTAAGTAACTATAATATGTACTTACTTATTGTAAAAGAACAGATGCAAAGATTGTTAACTTAAAAATAGAAGTATAATGATAATACTATGATTGCAAATAATATTTTTAAATAAAAAACGACAGCGTCGACGATATCGATAGCTGTTCTCATTAGCAACTATAAACAATTCATTATAAAAAAATTCGAAAGCAGGTGATAAACATGTTAAAAAAAATCCTTATCAAATATATCTACGTCATTAAAACAATTGTTATCAAACATTTAATTAAGACTACTGCATCAGTGCTTATCACAGGGAGCTTTGGAATATCATTGTGGAATGTTAATAAACTACAATTTAGTTAATAATATCTCCCTATAACCTAATGAACGCCAAAATTATTAATTAAAACCATCATACCATTGATACGCTATCAGCAACATTATTAAATAAAATGATTTGATTCTTCGAAATAAAAATAAAAAAAAATATTAACATTTTGGTCTAAGTATGCTTAAATAATTTTATTTTCAATTGACGCCAGCGTTCATAGGGTTGACTTGGTACAAAAAAAGCAATGTTGTCTATCCAAATTCCAAACATAAAAAAAAATCTTTACTAACCACAACAGTTGCAATAATTAAAACTAAAATCATGTTGAAATGCATCTTCATGAATTCAGTTTAAGAGACTGAAAAACAATTCCAATAATTGAAGAATTACCCCCTTATTCATAAAACTTATCAAACCTATTTTAGTTAAAATGGGGTTTGTCTCTTTCTTACGCACAGAAATGACAACGTGACAGATAAAGACAAACGTTCAATAAACCTATTTTAGCTAAAATAGCTCAGAGATAAAATAGGATTATGAATAAGGGGGTTAGTTTTTATGTTAATATTAAAACACAACCTTTGAATGAGACAAAAATTTGAATGAATATTTTGTCTAAAACGAGTAAATGAAACATAATCAATTAATTGATTTTGCATTTAAGCTGCTAGATTATGCTAGTATGTACTTAGACCCTCGGTCCCTCCGAATCTAAACATTTGTTAGCCCTTGTACTGCGAATTTAATTCCTAATAATAGTTTCACTATACACCCACAATGCATCGTCACTGGAATAACAAATAATATTTCGTAGAATTATTTATAATTCTAAAGACTGCATACAAAGAAACATGCAAGTACAAAACACAAACTAATTATAACTTTCTAAATATTAAGTGCCACGCTTCTACTCACTAAGAAGTCCGTGATAAAAGTGGTTCTTAATTACCAGAACTAATATTTGTTCTGACTAACAATGTGCTTGTGGGGACTAATTAGTGAGAAAGCCTGTTTAGTCTATTTTAGTCCTAAAGCAAGGACTAGATTAATTATGCTTGATTCGTTACCTCCAACCGACATTTCGTTAAGATATTGATACTTTGCTTGTACTTTTATATTAGTTTTAAAAATACAAATTATAGCTATTATAACTAAGGTATTTTGCAGACAAATCCGGTAAAAATGACCTTCTAATAAAATAACAAAGGGGTAATTATATTAAAATCATTAATATGAATGTTGTGCATTCTACGTATTCACCGGGCTACTAAAAATGCCGACAATTTCTGAGTAATCAAATAAATAACTCCATTAAAATTCACACCAAGAAACATTAAAATCGAAACAGTCAGTTACTCCGAAGTCATTGAATGTATTTATTGCTTTAGATAAGTATTGAAGATATCGTATTAGACTTTCGGAATCTACCGACTGACGATGTACGCGAGTTACTTTAAATATTATCTTAGACATATACAGGGTCCCATTAAAATAGATGGACAAAGTTTAACACAGCGCTCAGTACCTCTAACCAAAGATATCCAAGCAAAGAAAAACACTGATTAAAGTGATTTTATTTTGACCTAAAATAATAAATTGCCGGCACATTATGTATTTTCGTTAGCTGATTATTTTTCTTGTAAGTATCTAATGCGTTTTTCTTAAATATTTTTTTACCATCGTCCTTATTTTGGTAGTCTGGATGATTTCTAAAAGTTTGTCCATCAATTTTAGTGGGACCTTATATATTATAGTGAAATGTTATTACTTGAAGATGACAATTTATGGTGGTTTATTTAACCGTTACTAACTAGGTATTACGCGTGGGGGATTATGGCCCACTCCCTCTCACAGAGAGGAGGCCTGTATCCCAGTAGTGGGAACATTATGCTTATTATTATTATATCTAGGTAACTGCATACTAAATCAGATCTCTTGTAGAACACATAGGTACTTGATATAGTTTCAATACATAATGTCATGCAATACCCTAGTCGTGTGTTTACAATATTTATAAACCCTACTTAAATATTTAAATATATTTTTTTACTTGGGCGTATTTTGTCGACCGGGGCAAGAGCGTGACGGATTAACCGGACAATCTAATAACTGAGTGACATACATTTGACTGAATCTAAGTAGATAGAAAAAAAACGAGGTGAACTTTTCCACGACTCGCCACTTTTGACAACACGTATAACCACAGATTAGTAGTATAACTGTATACTAAGAAGTACTTAATGTAATGTACTTTCTCCAATTCCAACACTAGAATAATTAGTCTACTACAAAATAATTAAACATTTAAAACCTCTTTATTTAGAAACGTTTTACTTGCTTAACGTGCTTTCCAAGGCACGGAGGGGTCTCGATATTGGATGGTCACCCATCCACGGACTGTCCTCGGCAAGCGTAGCTTAAGGCTGCGTTTCCACAAGAGATGAGCGAGGATGCGTAGCGAGGAATGTGTGTAAAACTAACCAATAACAACGCTAACTTAGTTCAAGATATGAAAATGAAGCGATGTTATTGGTTTGTTTCGGACACATCCCTCGCTACGCATCCTCGCGCATCTCAGGTGGAATCGCAACCTAACATAGTGATTGGCGAGTCTTTAACCATATATTTTTGACGTTTGAACGTTACTTAATTTTAATCCTCGTTTATAAATAAACTCCAAAGTATAAATTTTCGGAGAACTAAGCAGGAACGTATCTTAGTTAATAAAGATGCTTAATAGCGAAATAGAAAGAAAGAAAATAAGTTCATTTGCGGTAAACATGACGCAAAGAAAAAACAAAATTCGCACTATACCTATTATCACATGCGAAAGTGTGTCTGTCTGTTACCTCTTCACGCCTAAATCGCTTAACCGATTTAGATGAAATTTGGCATAGAGATAATTTGAGTCCCAAGAAAGGACATAGGATAGTTTTTATCCCGATATTCCCACGGGATCTACACTTATGCACGTGAAACCGCGGGGCGCTGCTAGTTTAGAAATAAAAAAGCCCGCCGTTTCGGCTTATGATTACCTAATTCAGAGATTAAATTTTATGGTTCAGAGTTAACCCACCGAAAAACTATCTCCGATTTTACCGAGACTAAAAACTGAAATCTTAACTGCCTATCAAAACTAACTCTAATTACACCGAACGAAATAAAGTTTGCCCTGACAAATAAAATCGACGAGTCAAACTAAGTACTGATAGTCGCAGGTCAATCCGACGTTGTCACCCCGCATCGGCATTTTGCTTTAGAAGCTTAGGCACATTCTGCTTACATCTCAAATTCTAGTCTTACCCTAGATCAAAACCCACAATGTTGTCTAGATCGTAGTTGAATATCCTGTAGTCGTGCTTATACAATTTGTACAGCCGCCTGATGAGAGGCAGGTCCAGTTGGGAGAAGTACTTGTGAAGCTTCTCGGCAGTTCCTGAAGTGTGGTCCAGGCGTGGAAACTGGATGTGGGAGGCGTTGATCGTGTGTAAGGCTAGTAGCGAATCGTCGACCAGGGTCTCGTATTTACCTGAAAGTAAACGAAGGTTTGTATGAGAATCTATAATGCCGAATTGTCTATCAGATATCCGATTAGTATTTACGCACACAGGTGGCGACTTTGTATCGCCGGAAAATACACCAAAGGGGCAATTCTCGTAATTTTAAGAACGTTCACAGTATGATCTCAGTCGCAATCTTTAAAAAAATAACTCATTTTCCCTACATGTTTGACAAGTTTTTGACATTGATTGTCTCTCGAGATGAGTTTGCGACTAGATTTTGAACGTTTTTAATTACGGGTATTAACATTTTACTTTAATTGTGAACCTTTTTAATTTGTATTCATTATTTTTTTAGTGCCATTCTGATTAAATCATGAGGAAATGGCAAAATTATTTGTGAATGTTTATTAAAACTTTAGCGTACAAATGGGGTTGATCTCCTGCGGGAAGATGGACGTTCAGGTCAGATCAAAGGTAAATTCAAATCTTCTGCGATTTGAATTTACTTTTGAACTGAACTGAACGTTTAATCATCAAAACAGATACCAACATCACGACTTATCATCTGTTAGAGCTATGATAGTACAAGGTCTAGTTACTTTAATTAAGTGTTTTGGTAATAAGCCGTGACTAACACACGACTATATGTCAAATAGGGACATAGTCACAGTCTAACGATAGTCTATATACATGCCATATACAATATGATGAACTCTTCATGACATTGATTTCAAAGTTTCTAGTAGCTGGTACAGTTGGACAAAGCGGGAGCAGTTACACATAGCTATTGAGCCTGGTTCACTCAAATAGATGCACAAGATGGTCTTGATAGCAGTACTGGATAGAAGCGTGAATTATTATGATGATGATGCGTACATTTTTTGGGACGTGGCGTCTACGATTAAATTAAATATAATAAATTGTAGCACTTTCTACAAAACTACTCATCAACCAACTATTAGAATGCACACCAAGTAAATTCACAAAGATAACATATTGTGTCGAAACCTAGAATTGAAATTATTCAATACTAGCTTTTGCCTCCGTGGAGGTCGGAAATTATCCCAAGGGAGCGAACAACCGGGATAAAATGTACTGTGTCTATTTAAATCCGTTCAGCCGTTTTTGCGTGATTGAGTAACAAACATCCAAATATACAAACGTTAACATTTGTAATAGAACCAGGAAATTAATATATCAAATACCAATAGACTCCAGAAATTTTGGCAAGGAAGTCTAAAATGAAAAATACCTCAAAGTTGATATGCAAACTAGATAAAGGCACGAATATGGCCGGACGTCGCGTCAAGAGTTCCCCGTTATTAAAATAAATATATACTCAGAATTCCGTTTCTAAGAAAACAATGTTAGGCATTCAAACAGTCGAGTTCGTGACAGGAACTGAAGAATACACATTCTGGTGATCAATTTAGATTCTTTTAAAATTGCAAAGTAGATTTAGCAGGAGTTTTATATCTTTAAGGGCTGATTTTTCAATCATCTGATAACTTTATTCGAGGAATAATTTTGAAATTTTGACAGTTTTTTAAAATTAAAACTGTCAAATGTCAATTTTATTCCTCGAATAAAAGTTATCTGGCGATGGTAAAATCAGCCCTAAAATAAATAGTCCCAATGACCATTTTAGAAATACAGGGTGGCAGGGACATCGACGCCCAACCTGTTACTATGTATTCAGTATATGATTCTGAACCCCCCAGGGTTGTATTTTTTTCGGTTATAAAACAAAATAGCTGTTCGGTACATTTTGACCGCGTAGATATTGCACTTTTCTATGACACAGCTATTATTATTTTTTTATAACCGACGAAAATTTTCTACGCTAAGGGGTAGAATCATGGTTACAGTTGGCGTGTCATGTCCTGCCATTCTGTATAATCGAAACGACACATACACTGGAAAAAAGAAGAATGGATACCCAGGCTACAAAACAAATGAGTAATGACAGTTTGTTGAATCAATCCTATTTAGTTCTATCGTATATGGACAGTTATCCTGCCACAGCCAATGTAGCTCGTTAATTGTATAGTGCTTTGGCGTAATTTTCTTCCTAAGCATATCCTCGTCCTTAGTCTTATAGATGTGATTGAAATTGCGGTTTCATTACATTCTGAATTGTTTAATTTGTTCCTAAACCATTCTATTTTTAGAGGCAAGTTTATCTAGACCATTAATCTATGTGATATATCTAAAAATAAAACCAAGACTTACTTCTTTCGCTCATTAAAATACTTAACTTACTGGCTTTAATTAAAATTGTAGCGACTTTAAAAAATATAATAACCACAACTTTTGAAGCCACTGACTTTGTTCTACCGCTATAATTCTATCCTTTTCTGTCTAACTCAAAATACCTAACACCATCCTTTTCTGTCTGGCAATGGCTTCCCGAAATACTTAGGCATTTAACCAGCTGCGACTGCATAAAAATGTTCCTAGAATTGCGACCCGCGATAGCGTCGTCAAAAATATTCGACCTAGTTACTAGACATAGAAATAATAATGAAAAACTCGAGCAAACTGTATAAGGTCCGGACGCGCTTGCTAAACATGTAAACAACAATGGCCTCTCGAAATTGAATAAAATCGATATACAAGAACATTTATTTTAAGTAATGTTTGTTTTCGTCTAAATCTCTGACCTAACTAAACGAAAACAAACATTACATCAAATAAATGTTCTTGTATATCGATTTTATTCAATTTCGAGCGGCCATTGTTATTTACATCTTTGGCAAATTTAGCGCGGCCGGACCTTACATATTATTTTGTTTTAGTAATGATCTTTGTAAAAAAACTTGTTTCTATGGAGCCTTGAGGTGTGTTGAAGACATTAATGACGCAAATTGTATTTTTTGCATCTGCTAATGCTTCTGCCAAATGTCTCCAAAATTGATTATTATACCATCAACGATCTGTGGCACATAGGTTGTTGTTTCTCGCTTGCCTACGAAGAGGGCAAAAGCTGTTTTTTGACCGCTCTTGTTTCATCAAATTCTATATCCTTCTTTTTTGACGTTTGCTGTAACAGTAACACGAGGATGTACCCTGGCGACTAGAATCATATCGCAGCTTGAGCATTTTTCGATATAACTTCATCATGTGCACATCTTGCTCCCATTCTTAGGACATGAGAGCTACTGGAGGGTCTAATCACCCACGTCTAATAACCCATGCGACAATTACTGCAGTCAAATGAACCCATCACATAGTAAAGATCAAATAAACACGAGAAACAAACACAGACAGCATCTTTTTACGTTAGATGAGGCGAGAGGACGTGAAATAGTGAACATAATTACGACTGATGTGACGTCGATGGCGTGATTGTTGTAATTTTATAAAGGTCAAGGCAACGTTAACCTGTATTTACTTCGTCGTGCTGACAGAACTGTTGTGGCAGAGTGTTAGAGCTGTAAAGCGTCTTTCATTAAATACTAAATCCAAGTAGATATGGTTTTGTGAAGGAATCTCCTATCACTCCAGCTAAGGCATTAAGACTAGTTCAACAATACATTGGTTGGAGTCTGTACTAGATGTATTTCGACTTAAATAGGACTAGTGTACTATCGTGGCACTGTAAATGATAATTGAAGCTGAACCAATAAGCAGTAATAGGAACAGTGGAGGCCCTTGATTGGAGCAGTGGTGGCCCAGTGTTAACGGCCGCGACTTACGAGTTTACGAGATCGGGACTTACGAGATCGTAGGTACGAATCCAGACAGGCAAAAAAAAAAAAACATCGTGTAAATTATTTAATCACCACTGCTCTCTAAACGGTGAAGGAAAACACCGTGAGCAAACCGGCATGTCTTAAAACCAAAAAATTCAAAGACTTGTCACATCAACCAACCCGTAATGGGGCCCATATGGTGTCTGAGAGGAGGCCTGTGTGTCCCAGCAGTGGGACCATTATAGGCTGATTTTGCAAACCAATAAGCCTGTACCTAAAATATAAAAATAAATCGCTAGATGAGCTTGAAACTACTAGCAACCGCTTTTATACGCAAAAAAAATACTAGCGTCGTTATTACATAGGCAGAAAGAATAATTTCTTGTACAAGTTATAAATCTACACAAAAAACTCGATACGAGTATGAAAAGCAAAAACATTAGACGTGCAGATTGGTTTGATATCATTAGAGATTCTTGGAACGTGGAATATAGTGGATAGAAGACAAAAAAAAAAATGAAATGTTCATACCATATTATTTTTTATTATTTTGTCATAAACTTCGATTAAACTAAGGAAACAGTTGGGAGACATATTTAATAGATGGACAACTTCATCACTGAAGTAGGTGAAAAAGACAGAAAACGAGCAGAATTTATTGACATCAAAAGACCTACATACTTAAAAGTGTACATAGAAAACGAAAAATCATTTCTTTAAACGGGGTTTCCGTTCTTCAATAAAAATATTGAGGTTATCAGTTTTACTTTTTGTAAGTTTCTTTTGCACGTCTCTTTTGAAGGTGAAGTTGATATTTATTCCGAGAATCACCGAATTGATTTGAAAGCAAAACTGGCAAAACCAATGATGGCATTGCTAGGATTCCGCCTGTATGCCATAACTTACAGAGACCTCGAGACATAAAAGTTATGTTATACAGGGCGGCAGGGACATCCACGTGCAAATTATAACTATAAATTCAGCACATGATACTTATAAATTTTTCGCCGGTTATCAAAATAAAAATCCGTGTCATAGAAAAGTGGAATACCTACCTACGCGGTCAAAATGTACGGAACAGCAATTTTTTTTAAATAACCGTCGAAAATTTTCAGAGGTGGGTCAGCTGAATCATGTACTGAATCCATGATAACAGGTTGCGCGTCAATGATGCCATCTTAAGCTAGAAAGTCGGTTTTTTAACGCCAGAAAACTGTAAAAGTATATTATACTTACATATAGAATATAATCCGTCATCGGAATACGAACGTGCATTTATGAAATTCAATAACCTGATGACGTAGTTTTGCAGACTACATAATTTATGACATTCAGGAGCATTGAACCACGGAACCCGAAAAGGGGGCATTGATATCTTATGTAGAAGGTATGACGATGACGCAACCGCATAAGCAGGTTCCGATGAAGGCACAGAAAATAGTTGGCGAATAAAAACCTTATGTTTGATAACTGCTAACTTTGGATGGAGATTTGATCAGCTGTACAAGATTAAATACTTGGTATAAGTAATATGATATTTATTTAGCATGAACGTTTTTTTATTACAAATAAAAGGAATTTATTGAGACAACTAAGCGTTGAAAAAATATGTTGACTTGATTTATAGACAGAGGACAGCATGCACAAAATAAGTACAGTTAGAATAAACCCGACGAATTACTGGCACATCAACTATGCTAACGTAGCGAAAAGAAAAACCATGAGCATAACACAAACATCATAGGAATGATAGTTTTGCAATATTTTAAAAGAATAGAGGGACCCAATTCTTAGTTTTTCTCTTGGGATATTAGCATATCTCTTCCCGAAGAGATAAAAGTGACTAATAACTGTAAAAGGTTGGGCAAGGCCTTAATGTGTGATGGTCTGGATACGACAAGGTGGCCTAGATCTAGATCTGATAGCAGTATTCGAGGAAGCTGGAACTGAGATATCTCAAAAGGAACTGGAAACATTTTAATAGGTCGTGTCGCTCGTGTCCAAATTCAGAACTATCACAATACAATATATCTATGGTACTTTAGGAACTCCGTTCATAGTATGTATTGCTAAGTTGCCCAATTAGTCGAGATGATATTTGAGATAAGCTTATACAATTTGAGGTACAAATTGTAATTCGAAAGTTGATAGTGTGAATCCCGTTCATTTCAGTAACGTTCACTATACAATTTGAGGTACAAATTGTAATTCCTTGGCTTGGCAATCGTAAATGTTCGTCATGTCTTCGAGAGATGGATAGTTTTAATCAACGTAGTTTTATAAATCTCAACACTGCTGGCGATGATTTTTGTTCTACGTTTGTCAATGTGAAAAACACATCATGTATCTTGTTATTATGATAGCGTTTGCAGGATTTTAGCGTTTAAAAAATGAACAAGTCAAACTGGTCTGTAATACTTATATAGTTCCTCCGTCATCTCTAAATTAGTCTTCATCTTTATTGTATTCGGAAATGAAAAACAAATCTTAGAAATCTGTATGCTCTATTACTCCGTAAACTGAAATTTTACGGTTCATGGTCGAAGTCCCTATCACCATTTTTCGAATTTCTCAGTAAAGTAAATTGTGTACGTACATAATGGGCATATAAATTTCCTCACGCTGTTTACGTTTAGCAGTTGAATGGAGTGATAAACTATGTAAAATATGTGTCTAGAAATCATAATGGTGTACGAACAATTTAAAATTTTCTCATACTAGTTCGATGTTCAAAGGTTAAAGAGTATGTTGCTATTTAAAAAATAGATATGTGCGGGGTTGCCATACGCAAACACTTGTATTTTTGAAGGTTGACACAGGAGCCAGAGGATTAGCACAAGCAAAGTGAGACCTGTGCCTAGCAGTTGATGAAGTCGAGCTGTGGATGATGATAAGGATATCTACAGCCTCATCATCATCCACAACTCAGCTTTTGAGGAGCTTTATCCGTTATAAGCTCTAGCCTACAATAAATAAAGCTATTCAAATGCTCTTGACCCAATCAGAGACATAGACCCACTAGTATATTTATAATTATAGCATTCCACCCAATGATGAATACAGGCCTCTTTTTGTCACAGGAATATTTTTCCGATGTTCCAAAGCAAACAATATCATGAAAGCATACTTCAAACAGTCCTAAATTAAATGCGTTCTTAACTGCTTGTATTGCTGGATTAATAAAGTCCAAAATTCTAAACAATAGAGACTAAAAAAAATACAATTACTTTATTTGCAGATCTAAAAATTATTTTTGATAACTTTAAAGCGACGAGCCTCTACGAAAAAGAATCAAGTCTATTGTAAACTTGAACTCGTACAAAAGACTGATGCGAACGAACCAGTCGTGGCAACCTTGACAGTTGATCCGAGGTTCGTAATTCGCTGTCCCAAATTTGTTTTTAATATATTCAATCGCGTGACATCAAGTATCCACAAGTGGGTAGCCTGTTCTTTCTAATCTTTACATTGTTCCCACCAAAGTGGCCTCGGATTTAGGAGAGTGGAATCCATTTTGAAGAGCAATCTGCAATTTTGAATGCGTTTAAATGTTTTGTTGCATTATGTTAAATGCTGAACCGCCTTCTTCCTCTTGCTTAAAGACCGTACCATGTGCCCCGTTTACTTGGGGTCGACCTTCATCATAATCAGCCTATAATAGTCCCACTGCTGGGACATAGCCCTCCTCTCTGAGAGAGGGAGTGGGCCATGTACCACCACGCGGACGCGCGGATGTCACATGTCTTAAATTTTTTGGTTCTACGACATGCCAGTTTCCTCACGATGTTTTCCTTCACCGTTTTGACAGCAGTAGTGATGAAATGAAATACACAAAGTGCCTGCCTGGGTTCGAACTCACAACCTACAACTCGTCAATTGTCAGTCGGGGCTGATACCACTGGTCTACTACTGCTTCCAGCTGCTCTCCCGTCTGCTCCCGAGGTCGGCCTTCCTTGTCCTTATTTCCAACTTTTTGTGCGGTGTCAGTGTCAAGTTGAGCTTCTTGGTCAATGGTAATCGCGTAAACATAAAAATTGTTTAGTATGTCGGTCTTCATTAGTATTTTTGTTATTTCTGTAACCTTTAATTACTCGTTTTATTATACACGCGTGAGTTTAGTCACAATGACAAAATGGTCATTGTCTTGTCATTTTGGTGCGGCATCGTGAGATTTCGAGCCGTAGTTTCGCATTTCGAGGATATGTACGAATACAGAACGACTGTTAAAACTTCCACCTTGATGGTTAAATAAGCATCTCACATAGTTGTATAGTGCATGTAGTACCCTTGCTACATAGTTTTGGAGTTTAAAATTCTTACAGCTCGATTCAAACATTGTGGCGGCTCGGAACATGAGACGAGTCGCTGCGCAGTAACAAATTCATGGGTCAGCGGGGGTGAGGGGTGGGGTACTGAGCAGCAAATAGCGCACTTCAGATCCGTCATTAAGTTATATGATAATTGGACGCGATTATTTAGAAATGCATAATATAATCATTAAAATAGTGTGGTAATTGTATCTTGCTATTTCGATTAATTAAAATATCTGGTAATAGGAAGCGGAACGATTGAATCAACTGATTAGATTAGTAAAACTAATTTTGAGTAAGTACCTATGCTTACTATTTTTAATCTAGATATGAATCAAGTTATTTAAATCAAATTCTAGTAAAAATAATAAATAAATTGCCTAAAAATATTCCTGCAGTACTGATGGTGCCCGAAAATAATAGTATGCAAAACAAGACGGCTACAAACGTAATTTGAACTTAATAAGGTGCAGAGTTATTTATTACTGCAAATTACTAGTTTAGGAAAACATCAATTAGATTTTTTGTTCATAATCATAGAGCAGTCCCCAAATTACATTAGCATAGTTGAAAATAAGCTATTCTTCAAAGTTAAGAGCCTATACTACCTCAGCTAAAATTCACTCTTTATCTCGCTCATACGATACTGCTCGCTGACTGAGTGAGAGCGAGACAGAGTGCGGTGCTGGGCGGCAGGCAGCGCCAATAGTTTAGGTATTTGCTTTTTACAGTGAAAATAATGGTAATTATAAAAAAGTAAATAACATAAGACCTGCTTTAAAGTAAGTTCAGTTAGTATGCAAAGTTACATGATCTAATTTGAAGTATTTTTTGAATACCAGCGGTTTATTGTTCGGGTTAGAGGTAACTTTGGATTTATTTTCTATCGAGAAAATTTTATGGAATCGAGTTTTCGTCTAACATAAGACTTAGCATTAATCCTCAACTTTACCATATATTTATTTCAAAATTAATGGTGCAGTATTTTCGACATAACGGAGGATCATGCTAAGCCATTTGAGGTAGTATAGGTTCTTAATAGATAACTAGAGGATTTTTTATGTAGTCCAAACCGGTGAGTACTACACACGGCAACACATCAAGCTATACATTTCCAGTTTGAGTTGACCTCGCATTGTATAGGTTTTTCATACAATCAGAAGTCCGCTTACACTGGTTATGTGTACTATACATAGAAACGTCACATTCTGTATACACGGCTACACATTGTGTAGCCGTGTGTACAGAATGTGACGTTAGCTTTAATGTGCCAAGAGAAGCATCAATTCTGCTGCTTACAGTTTGAAATGTACTGTTAGAGGCTTTATATTATTGCGGGTTAGCAACAGTATTTTCAATGTAACGTTTAAGAAACTACGGGATAAAATGAAGTCCGGTTTTGACCGCATCACCGTACAATCTGCAGGGTAATTGCGCAACACACTATCAGTAGCTTTCATTGTGACAGTTCAATAACATTCATTGCGTTATTTACCTTGTTTAGCAGACACATTTTTCAAACATAATGAAGCAATGGATTAGCAATATCCTTCAAAATTATTCAGATTATGATTGATAGTGTGTAAGGCTAAGCGCGCACTGCGATGCGATATTTTTAATCGCATGTTGATGCGTAATAAAATCGCAAACACAAATAATTTTTCAAGCGAATTCTGAAGCGATTTTTTACCACAGTGCGCAGTCTCTAGAATATTGGTATTGTTCACAGATTGGTGATTATTTTTCGCAACGATTAACATTCGTAGTGCGCGCTTAGCCTTACGCAATTAGGGTGCCGGTTGGTACGGGTGCGTTTTTCCTGTGGCAGTGTCTTTCCCCCACTGAATATTCATCGCACTGCTTAGCGTCGGGAGTTGCAAATCCAACAGTGCGTTTTTTTACGCTCCGGGATGCGCTCTTTCGGATGGGTTCTCAATGCTCGGCTCAAAACCGAAAAAATCCAGTGCGCGATAAAATCCCGCACGTCCGTGCGAACGTGGGCTAAACGGACATAAATGGAAACCGGTTTCTACTTCCAGCTTCGTACCGATTCTTAGTTGATTGGAATAAAACGGTTTGTTTGTCCAACATATCGCTCATTTGGAGAAACATCGACGTAACGGCTACTTTTTTTATGTCTATGCTTTCCTAACGTAAAAACGCTTTCTAAGTGCTTTGGCATATTTAACACATTTTTGGGAAAAAATACATGTAGGTACATCGATGTTTCTCCAAATGAGCGATATAGGTAGTTTAGGATAAAGAAGATACACATATCTAGGTACAGTAACAATAAGACTTAGGTAGTTAGCAATCAAAATAAGAAGCTGAAGGCCGACTTTTTCGCAATTTGTGACGTTTGAGCTGTCAAGCAGATGTCGCTGTCAGTTGCGTCACTTTAGATACTATTTGTATGCGTTAACACATCGATGCTAAGTAAAGACCTTATTAAACTACCCGATATTCAGGGACCCTTTCCCTAACTCAGGATGAGGAGGAGAAAGGGAGGGAGAGTCCCAATTAAAAAAGCAGATACCTGAATATCGAGCCCTAAATAATACGGGTTTAAGACCCATCATCCACGGTAATAACGACCCGACGGTTACACTTTGTAACCACATTATTTTGATTTAAAAGAGTGTCCATGGAGTTTCTTGCCCGTTCTTCTCCATAGGTACCTACGCTTTGGAATGGGCAACTAGCTTCATTTTTTCTGACTGACTGACTTCTTGACAATTCAAAAGTGCCTGTAAATGGTTTAATTGAAATAAATGCTTTGAGTTTGAGTTACACTGGGCCCGCGTGGTGGATTACACAGTCCACTTCGTCTCGAAGAGTGGAGGCCTGTGTACCAGCTGTGGTAACATTAGGCTGATTATGCTATCCATGGTTAGTCGTATTCTTAATTCATTTGCATGGTATTCATGTCATATTGGAGGACTGTGCAAATAGACATGGCCAAGTGACATTAATACACTATATTTACTTTTGTTTTAATTTTTATGTTTTTAAGAGTGCGTTTAGTTTGTGATATTCCTGTGCGAGTCCCAATAATTACTTTTATAGCACTTTGTGACCTAAACCCGCACATAAGTCAAACGCTTTTCTGTGATTTAAGTAGCCCATTTTTACACAAAAAAGCTGGCAGGTACCTATATAATAATAAAAAAACCGAGTGTGCTTATGACCACACGACTGAAGTGAAACTTCAAACGTATTTGGCTATGAGAGGAAGAGAGAAAGAAAATGTGCGCGCGCACTGCTTTCTCTTGCTTATATCCCCCACTCAACTCCCGTTCACCTCGCCCGATCACACTTTTCGTAACGCGTTCGCCAGTTTACTCTCCAAGTCAAGCGCGCGTAAAGAAGTTTCACTTCAAAAAGCGTGACTAAATGCGGCTTCAGGTCACACGAGCTTTAAAACGATGTAACGTGTGACTTAAGTGTCTATTTATGCACGGCGCGGCGTTTAGCAATAATGGTATCGTAGTAGTGTAGACTGTAGGTACTATTTCTTTCTTTCAAGTGGGACCATAGTCATTTCCCTAAAGCACAGTATAATACTGTGCCTAAAGCGATAACTTCAATGTATTAAACTGTAAATTGTTACACTATTGACTAATGAGTCATTTAGAAACAATAACGATCTTTGACCTATGATAAAGAATTGTTGTAGAAAAAAGTAAAGCATTATCGATTCGGTGGAATTATTTGTGTAAATATAACGTTTGTATATACTTCCATTCTCTCGTTTTACTTTTTATTAGATGCCATACAAAATTGATGGTTCGAAATCATAATTACCACGTGCTTGTTTGAATTAAGATACTTATCGGAATCGAAATCGATTCGATAGACTCATTGGTTGGCTAACATTATATAAACAGTTTTAGCCAAATATTTTTCGTCGAATCACGAAATTTCGAAAAAAAATTGAGTTGAAATAATTTTATTATTTAATTCCGTAAATAGGTATTTTTCACCGGTCTCTATACTCCATTTGAAATAAGATTAGACATTTAAGTAAACCTTTTTTACAGTCCGTTCAACCGATTTTGACTTCTATAACGTAGGCATAAGGATGGTATTAAAAGCAAAAAAGTGGTTGCAATACCAACTGTTTACTGTAGCTGCCATATTATGTCATGGCACCAACGCAATAGAATTCAAAATCGGTTGAGCGGACTGTAAAAAAGGTTTAGGTTTAAATGTCTAATCTTATTTCTTATTTCAAATGGAGTATTAGGTATGACGTAAAGAAACAACATTGATTACCAAAAACCTACAATAAATCGGACGATGTCGCCGACCAATCCCTACAGCTTCTCTATTCAAACAGAACACTTATTCACACATGTACGTCCAATCAGGAACCGTGACTATTCGAGACGCAACGTAATAATAACGGAACATAAACAATTCTATTCGTATAATATGTTTAGGTACAACAGCTAACTTAATCTGCATAAGACGTTTAAGAAAATAAGAAATCCGATTTCAAAAAAACTTTTCTTATTAGAGGAAGCTACACTATTCCCGATGAGTCGATGACATAGCATACTTTTCATGCCAGAAAAATGCGCGGTTCCTGTCACCCTGTAGGACTCTCTATGCGGCTGAAACCGCGACGAGAAGCTAGCATTGGATAATTAATAATCATAATGAATCTACATTTTACACTTCGCTTAGTATTCATTCCGGTTTGTAATACCTTGAAACTAAAACAATGGAGGAAGACGCCAGGAAATCCTTTCATAATAATTTCAAGCTCGTGGCAAATTACATATTTTAGTCCATACATGGAAAATAAAATGTAATAATTACTAATTAAATGGATTATTTTCCGCGATTAATTTGGTAAGAGGTCAGAAGTTGTCATTACATAATTATTGGCATCTTCATTTATAGAATATAATACTCTTTATTACGTACACCATATAAATTACAGACATATAAATATAGAAACTTTACAATAGGTGACACAATGGGCGGTCTTACCTATTGGTAAGAGCGATCTTTTAAAGACAACCTTTGGATGGAATGAAAAATGAGAAAAAAAGTACATGTACAGACGCCAGCACATCAACCTACTACAATCTGTCAAATTTCTTTAATCGATTTTCAACTTTATCACTAAAGCCTAAGGTTCAAAGTTGATTGGGAAAATGTGACAGTTTCGGATAGGTTGATGTGCTGGCGTCTGTAAAAGGTGGCAGGGACATCGAGGCGCAAACTGTAACCATGGATTCAGTACATGATTCTGAACCTCTCGTTGAAAGTCGACGGTTATTTAAAATCCATCCTTACTTACTTATGTTAAAGACTCGAAGTCGCAATATTCCTCTCTACTTGCATGTCCTAAGTTAAGCCAACACCTAATTATTTTCCGGACTTTTTTTTTATTGCAATAGCTTCGTTTTTCTGCCAGACAACTTCATAAAAAAATGCCAGTTTTTTTGTCAATCAACACGGATGGCACCTATAAAATATTCAGCAACCATTAATGAGACTTTATGATCACAAGGTTATTCTCATAAATATTAATTTGCAAAACTGGTTGCTCGCGTAACCGAACGCAATACATCGGCTACAAAAGCTAATGGCCTTTTAGAGTAGTGGTAATGTTACTTTTAGAGACTGAATTATCGAAAACTAGTTATGAATATGATCGATTGTGGAGCTGCTTAAATGTGTAGTTTTTTCCCCATAGGCAAGGAAGTCTGAAAGTGGCACCGGTGACTGAAAAGTTGTGTAAAGACCAAAGAAACGATGGATAGATTGTGTGATAGTTGATATGGTCCCAATCAACTTTGAACCTTATTAATTAGCGATAAAGTTGAAAATCTATTAAATAAATTTTACAGATTGTAGTAGCATGATGTGCTGGCGTCTGTACATTTAAGTGCTAACTATGAACGCTAAAGATTGTGTGATAGTTGATATGGCTAGAAAGGGGGTGAATACTGAGAAGACTACTAATAGAAAAGTACCTAAGTATGAAAACGATGTCATGGTAAAACTAAAAATCTCAAAACCAAACCAAGAAGATCAAACACTGCATGTTCTATTTGTAAATCAGTAAACACCAGTCTTTTCAATCAATTGCTAAATGGTTAAATCTCGTAATAATATCTTGATTCATATCGATATCCTGTTTACACTAAGAATTAGGAGAACTGTTAGTACGGTCCAATTAGGGTTGCCAACCGTACTCTAAAATAGAGTATTGTACTCTTTTTCTTGTAGATGTACAGTGGCGTTCATAAGTCGATTACCGATCTCACAAAGCAATAGATTGACGCTTCGGTTTGACTTACGACCTTATTCTATAAGTTGTTTCTATACTATAGACACGCACACACACTCACTTTATCTGGAACTGATACTAGTTCATAATTTCAACTGTCTTACTATGTGTTATCCTAGCGTAATGGTTAACGCGCTGACTTGTGCAATTTTATCTCGAGCGGAGGGTTCGAATCTCACATTTGGTTTTTATTAGATACTATAAATAATAATTAGGTAATAACTATAATATAATTTGTTTCTTTTTAATAATTACTATTTATTTATTTTGTTATTTTTTCTAGTAGTAGTTCGATAATTACATAGATGTGATAAATTTTTATAATTACTAGTAGTAGGTAGTTTGATAAATAATCATTATTTTTTTGTTTCGTTCGTCTTGTTCACACAAATAATGAAGTTAGTAGGTAACCACAGAAAACCAACTAATTTATTTCGATTTCTGTGAGGTAGGCAGATTAATGCTCTTCGTTACGAGCGACTAATCACCTAGAACGTTGTTGGTTCGTGGATATTGTTGGTTAGTGACAAGGTGTTTCTATTAGCGGTGTTTAAGTAGTTATTATATTCAAAATGCAGTCTAATATAAATATTGAAGCGAGGGCAGATATAATTATTGCGCTGCATAAAATTGGATATAACAAAACCCAAATAGCGGAAGAAACCGGACTAAGTGTGAGTGTATCATTTAAATATTTCCTAGTTTACTAAACATAAATCTACTTAAATGTAAAGCATTGTTAATCGTTTTACTCAGAAGATGCCTTATTAAATATAGTTTTAAATTCATTATGAGGTTTAAATAAAAGAAAAAAAAAATATAAATCATTTTAAAGATAATTTATTTAGATTATCAATTCACAGGGCGAGCACTGTACGTGAGTGGTTTACCAGACACCTGGAGATAGCAGTCGTTCCATGGCCAGCGCGATCTCCTGACCTCAACCCCATAGAAAATCTATGGGGTTTGATGGTGCAAAAGTGGGAAGCCCGGAATGAGAGATGTCTTGAGCAGTTGAAGTCGCATTGTATGGAGAAATGGGAAAATAGAAGGGGAACAGAAATATGTTCTAATCTAGTAGGCTCCATGCGTCAACGTCTACTTGACTGTATCGAGAATAACGGCGGTTATACAAAATATTAGGTAACCGTAATAAACAACAGATTCGTTGTTGCACGAATTTTTCGTTATGTATTTTTTAAGCACGTATTCAACATGGTGTTCGTCTCTTTTCTTTTAGATAGACCGAAAATGTTTACATTACTTTAGTAGGTAATATTATTATACTCATCCTCTATATTATGCCTTAATTTGAGGTTTAGTTTCAATCTTCTTTTCGTAAAGAAAATGAATACTTAAGCTATAACCTCAATAACTTATTTATGTTTAATAAAGCCAAATAAAATGTGAAATACTTAATGAACTGCCCATAGTTAACCTTAAAATATCTCATTTTGTAAGTAGGTAGTAGAATCTAATTTAATATTCTTATTTATAGCTTACTTCGATCATGGACGAAGCTTAATGTTTATGGTGAAATAAATCCATTTAAATTTAAAACATTTCATATGTCAAAATAATACCTACAAATTGCTTATAAGTTTCTTAAGATTGATTTCACATCTAGTTACAATAAATAAATGTAGCGGTTTGTTAACTTTATGAAATAAATCGAATAAATATTTTTTTTTAATTTTTGTTATGACCTAACACGCATTTTTTTTCTAAACCCTTTATTACAATTACAACATTAGTAAAAAAGGCAGCAATTTTGTGAATATTATCAATATTGCAAACAAAAATAAATATTGCCAAAAAACCACACTGCGCTTCGTGAGATTCGAACCTAAGCCAGTTGCATCAAAGTCCAACGCTCAACGATTACTGCTATGAACTCATATTATAATGGTTTGAATTTTAGCACCGCTATGCGTTTGACCGTGTCTAACAAAAGGGACGGAAATATTTTTTTTTTCGTTTCTTGTGATGCGACGAGTACACGACGATATGAGTGTGTAAAGTAAGTAGGTGGTGTGTGTTACCGTGTTGTTTACACATACAGATATACGCTGTACCGCGTCGCGCTTGTCACAGCATTACGACTCGTAAGGTGTGAATGCAGTTTTGAACCCTTACTGTACTTTATAATCTATAACACTAATAGAGTACGCTAAAATACTCTTTTTACATAAACTGACTTACTGAATTTGATTAAAAATGAGCTCCTGATTTATTTACACTTACAATTAGGATGTTTAGAGTCCTACATTTCTTTTAAAAACAATTAAAAAATGTTATGTACCGCAAAATACTAAAAATACATTTTTTTTTAATTTAAGAGTGTTATCGTTAAAAAATGACAATAAACATAAAATCGGGGTTTTTTAAGGTTAAATTACTACTAAATGGCATGAAATTATTAAAAACTAATTTGAGTACCGCATTAAGCATATCTTTATATTGTATTTGTATAGAATAAAAATTGAAAAATATTCTTAAATATCAAAATAAAAGCTTATTTTGAACTCATATTTTTGAGACTATACGGGAAGACTGAATTTCGGAATGAAATTATGAATCAACAATGAGTCGTGGAAGTCTGGAAAAAATACGTGGAAAAAGGAAAGATACCGTTATTGTTTTTGTATAAAATAAAAAAGAAATTTTAATTAATTAAGTGTCTCAAAAAAAATATTTTCTTAATCTAAATTTGGCAAAATAAAACATAATTTTTATGTCATATTAAGGCTGAAATTATTAAAAAAAAATACACTGTTTGTAAGAGGAGTTCAGGCAAACAAAAATCAGTAAAAAAAAAACTTACATAAAGATATTTTATCGACAGTATAATATTTCAAAGTTACTAATAAATTACGCGGCGCCGAGCGGTGTCGGCCAGTCGCGCTGTGGCGCTCTCCGAGGTAGGACCTATGTCGCTCGCGCTGCCATCGATCGACTATACACAGATACGTAGTTGTCGGCGGTATATACTACGCCTGACACGTTTTGATTCGTAAGTATTTTTTTTTCATAAAATTTATTTTGTACATTCGAATCATAAACGTAATAGTGTAGTGTCAACTAGGTGTGTGTGGTCTATTATTCCTTTTATGTTTTAGGTGATGGGCCGAAAAAGTAAATTGTATTGTGGTGACAGTGGAGCAGCAATCCGTCAAAAAACAATTGAAATGTTTTTTATTTGATGGCGATAACGTCATTATCAACGTTAACCATGGCTGGTATTACCAAGTTCAGGGCCAACTAAATATTGAAAATAAAAATTTATGTTTGTTTGCGGTGTACACTGGTCCTGAATTTCCAATAAATGTTCTGAAGATTTATAAAGACGATCAATTTTGGAAAGAAAAATGATTCCTCGTTTGACAAAATTTTATTATATGTGCGTTCTTCCTGAAATAATTGATCCCACAGAAAGCCGATCAATGCCACTGAGGGAAACTATTTTATAATGTAAACAGCATAACATGATAAACGTAGAAAAATGAAATTGTGTTAACTAAATTTAGATTTACTAAAACTAGTAAGTCATTTTTTGTAAACTGCATCCATTTTTATAACAAGTTGCCAAAGCCGGTTACAGAACTTAGCGATGAAAAGTTCAAAACCCTCATCAAACGAGTCCTTATCAAAAAAGCATAATATTATAAGATTAAAGACTATGTTAAAGACAAGGTACTTTGGCAATAATTCCTTCTGCACATGTGGCTTCCCTGGGACCTCATTAACGGCATAACTACGTAAATGTTTAACTGCTCTCAAATTACGATATTTATTTTTTATTTCTTTTTACATACTTCTTTGACATACTCTTTTTATTATTTGACATTATATACAGACAATTTTAATTTTTCACCTCTTTAATAGTGGTTGTAATGGAAATCATATCACTTGGTTTTAGTAGACTTTTATATTTTATTTATCCTTTTGATAGATTCTTATTTTGTAAATGTGGGGACTTTGTAAGCCTTGTAGACTTTAGACCTTTAGACCATTTTTTATTTTATCAAGTACCTGGTACAGGCCTACGCTGTCCTCCAATACCTACTGTAATTTGAATACATTGTAAAAGCCAATTATTTTTAAAAGAGTAACCGTGGAGTTTCTTGCCAGTTCTTCTCCATAGGAAACGACCAATTGGAACTGTGCACCTAGCTTCTGACGTTTCATAAGTGCCCATGTAGGTTTATGTGAAATAAAATATTTTGATTTTAAACCTTTATTTAATTTCCCACCTACTCATCTAGTGCATAAATATTAAAAAAGCTATTTACAACCAACTGAAACTAGTCACCAACACTTGAGTAATCTTCTTATTTCTTATTAGCCTGTAACGTCCCACTGCAGGGCAAAGGCCTCCCTACTCTCTCATGAGAGAGTAGAGGTTTAGGCAAATTAACCCACCGCGCTTGTCTAGTGCGAGTTGGTGGGTGTACAGTGGACCGCCTGACTGGGTCCGTGGGCGCCGCCTTTGACGTGCTAGATGTTCATCAGCCGCCGCCCTGAGTTGATATCCTGCACTAATATCGACTGTTCCATCCGAGCCTATTTGGGTGTATTTATCCCATAGCCTACAGGTGGCGTTCTACATTTAGTTCAATACTAAATGCACGACAGTTTAAAGTCATATCGAGGACTATTAATATTATTTTTTCTCCTAAATAACTTAATTTTATGTGTAGAGGATTTCAGATTTATTATAAATCATAAGTATGACAAAAAATTGAAGTTGGATTTAAATTCAAATTAAAATAATGCTAAAACAATTATTGCCCTAAAGCGAACGGATCAAAGTGAGTACGTCTGACTATAAGCAGAGCGAACGCGCTAACCCTACGCACACAGTTGCGCACGCGTCTGTGTGAGTGAAATTTGCAAAGAATTACCTAAACTTGACGATCCGCGCTAAGCGATAACGCTCTTAATAAATGGACTCTTTTTTATTAATCTGTACTCTTTATTTACCCACTCTGAAATTAGATAATACTCTACTTCTTCTAGAAAAAGTTGGCAACCCTAGGTCCAATCGTATGTTTACTCACTGTGTTGATGTTATTTGCTATTAATAGACGTAGTACCTAACGCTCGGAGATTTACAGTGCGTTCCAACTACACACTTCGGACGAACAGAGGGGTAGGTACTTGCGAAACACACTAACAGTAGCAGTGGCTATCATACTGACAGTTCAACCACATTCAATGCGTTACATTGCGTTGTTGAGCAGACAATTTTTTCGAACATATGAAGCAATGGATTAGCAATATCCTTCAAAGGATTCATCACATCGTTATTGAAAAGTGTGTTACGCAATTACGGTGCTGGTATGAGTTTCCCAACCTGAAGTCGGACAGCCTGCCCCAGGGGGTCCTTGGAAAAAAATAAAAAATTAACGTCATCATCTGTCTAGCCTTTTCCCAACTATGTTGGGGTCGGCTTCCAGTCTAACCGGACGCAGCTGAATACTTACCAGTATTTTACATGGAGCAACTGCCTATCTGAACTCCACAACCCAGTTATTGGGTAATACGATACCCTTTGGTAAGACTGGTTGTCAGACTTTCGGGCTTCTGACTATCCGTAACGACTGTCAAAGATCCACGAATGACAGCCGGGACCAACGGCTTAACGTGCTTTCCGAGGCACCCCCTCCGTGCCTCTCGGTATGTAAAGATGGTCACCCATCCCTACTTCACTAAAATACAAAAGATGCCATTATTATTGTTTTGTTTCCGTGACGAGTATTTTAATCTCTAGTGGGTCCACTTTTGAAAAAGATTAGAAAAGGCTGGCTTAAGCGGCTGAATGCCATAATTACAGAAACAATTAAAAAGCCATTGTGTCTCACGTGGATCCACGTTCCGGCGGCACACGAAGGGTTAAAGGTTCAGTAGTCGGTGTGACTAATTGTCTAGACAGTTGATTGATATATTTTCTTATTTTACGAGAGTTCTTCGATAGACTTTAAAATATGCGCAGAAAACCGGTTTGTAATATTGACGTCAGTTGCTAAGTATATTATTACGTTTTTACAAATGTAGACGCAACTTACGATTATTTACGAAGTCATATCTGATATGATAAAAAGAATGATGCATACTGTTTCACCGTTGCCCGACCGGTGGAGATGGCAGTGAAAATATAACTTTAAACATAATCTAACCATATCTATGATTCAACTTGTTTTACCCAAGATAAATAATCAAATATGTGTCAACCGATAAGTCGAATTCTTGACGAAACACGTGAAGGCTACAGGAAAATCTGGGTAATACCCACACTGACGTAAATGGCAAATGTCCACTTGCTTAGATGTTAAGAGGAAACGTGGTCGTTGGCGTAGATCCATACTAATATTATAAATTCGAAAGTAACTCTGTCTGTCTGTCTGTCTGTATGTTACCTTTTCACGCCTAAACCATTGAACGGATTTCGATAAAATTTGGCAGAGAGATAGATTGCATCCCGGGGAAGGGTATAGGATAGTTTTTATCCCGATATTCCC
Organism: Amphipoea oculea; assembly: GCA_945859645.1. Taxonomy (NCBI): domain Eukaryota; kingdom Metazoa; phylum Arthropoda; class Insecta; order Lepidoptera; family Noctuidae; genus Amphipoea; species Amphipoea oculea. Next base: position 19,033,593 of record OX243867.1, read on the forward strand.
ACGGGATCGAAACTTATGCAGGTGAAACCGCGGGGCGCAGCTAGTTCCATATAATTTTAGAAACAAAAAATACAATGTGGCAAAACACGATCAGGACATCGAAGAGCAAACTGAAACCACGAATTCAGCACATGGTTCTAGATCTAGACCTAGTGTAGAAATTTTTCGTCAGTTATCAATAAAATTGATATACTGTTTCATAGAAAAGTGCAATACTTCCACGGTCAAAATGTATGGAACAAATTTTTTTTTTAACTACCCTCGTAAAATTTCGCCGTAGAGTCATAAAGTGAATAGTATCTAATGTTAATGTAACTACGTCAAAAAACAAAACATACGGACATGCCAGTCGTAGTTATAGACTATATAGTAAAAAAATGGACTAGTATCATTAACCAGGGAGAAAACAGAGGAATACATTAGTAAGGAATGAGCGTCAATAACCACGTGACCGCGTTTCCTCTTATCTAAAGAATCTAGGCATATTAAAAGGTAATGTTTATAAGACTATTTCAGCCCTCCATTGAGCGCTAATACCGGTCTGCAGTCAGATAAACTAGTAAAACCCTACTGACTTTATTAGAATCTGGTTTCTAATAAGTACTAGGAAGCAGAAGTAAGCCAACAGGCTTTGACACGTATTATCAGACACCTGTGCAAAAGATATACTTACAAAGTTTTTATCAAATATGTACGGTCGAACAAGCTACTTGGTATACAGGCAGCTAACTTGCCATCTAGTAACGGTCAAGCAGAAATATATGTAAAAATAATTAAAAAGTTTTTAAAAGGATTAGTAGCACAAGGCACCCCCAAAAACAAAATTAAGGCACACCTTTCAGAATTTTTATTCAGATATAGGAATTCTAAACATACGACGACAGACAGCTCGCCGGCCGAACTAATGCTCGGACGTAAATTGCGTTGCAGGTTTGATTTATTAGACACCTCGGTGGCGGCGCCCGCGGTTGAGGTGTCAGCGTCGTCCTCATTATTGTCAAGAGACTTACAAACTAAAGTGCGCGAGAAACAATCCGTACAAGCCAAATATTATAAAGGCAGTAGAAACATTCAACTACAAATAAATGATGCAGTATTGTTAAAAGGAAGTAACAATAACAAGTGGATACGGGGCAGAGTTCAAAATAAAATTGGTAAAAGTATATACGACGTGTATATACCAGAGAAAAACATTACCATTAAAAAGCATAAAAACCAATTATATAAATTAAAAACGCACGAGGCACAGCAAGACAATGACATGGATTGGGCTCTCACGGACTCCAAGACGGATGGAGAACAACCCTCGCCACAAAGTGCAGATACTTCAGATCAGCAACGCTGTGATTCACCGGGGGAAGAGGAAGAGTGGAGCGAGGCAAGCTCAGAGCTTAGAGACCTCATCGGAGAGCCAGCAGCTGAAACAATAGCTGAGCCAACAGCTGAGCATGGATCTGAGGCAGCTGCTCCTAAGCCTGATTTCCGAACGAATACGGAAGTTCATTCAAAATTAAGGAATATTCCTAGAGCCAATTATCGGAAATTCTTCTAGTTATGTAACATTTTAGTTTAGAATATATGGTGGAGGGATGTTAGGTTAGTAAGTATTAGCTATGGTTATAGATGTGTGACCTGCGTGTCATGCGCGTACGCCTCTAAGACCAGTGCAAATAAACAGCTTGTTACCGAAGGCCGTGTCTTATTTAACACAACTGTTTTTAAACAATGGTGTTTTGAGTTAGTCAATTCTTTTATACCACTCTATTTAATTAAGGATGCCATAAGCTGAAAAAGTTATAACGCACAAAATAAAACTAAATATTGGCAGTGTAGTGGAAAGATGAATAATTTTGCCTGTATACCAAATAGCTCGACCGTACTAACAGAGGCGTTAGGTATATGACGTTTTTATCAGTTTTAAATATCTATAATCTTCTATAGGTATAAAAATCTCGTGTCACAGTGTTTGTTATCGAACTCCTCCGAAACGGCTTGACCGACTTTTATGAAATTTTTTGTGTATATTTGGTAGGTCTGAGAATAGGTCATAGGCTATTTTTTTTTGCATGACTACGTTTGCGGGGTCAGCTAGTTATTTATATATTGCTTAAATTACCTGTCTAAAAAGTTGCCATATTCAATACTAATGACGCAACTCAACACAGTAATTATGCATCATTAAACGAATTGAAATTACATGCAAGGCCCAGTCGCAAACTTCGGTTCAATAAATTGATCAATTGCTATTTACAACACATTACATCTATACTAATATTATAAAGTGGTAAAATTTGTTTTTATGTATGTAGGGAGATAATAATCTCCGGACCTGAGCTTAGCAAAAAGGAACAAACCTAACGTTTTTTCTTTTTGCTAAGCTCGATGTTATATATAGCATATATAACCTAACCTTCCTCAATAATTGGGCTATCAAATGCAAATATAATTTTTCAAATCCGACTGGTAGTTCCGGAGATTACCCCCAACATCACGCTAGGACTTTAGAGGATCCGAGGAAAAAGAAAAAAAGTCAGAAAGAACGCTAAGCGAAAACGAAGTAAGTACTAGCGCGGGCCGGCGATGCGATACGACGGAGTGGATGGAGGAACAACAAACACGCAGACGAAGTAGCGGACAGAAGCTAGTGCCAAATACTAATAAAGTAAGTATTCGGAATCAAATCGTACCACGATTTGAAGTTTCCTCTTTATGATTGGCTGGAAGAAATCATAAAATTGGAGATAAGAACGCCGATTGTATGTGTTTCATTTAAATATCATGACCGATAAACAAATGTACAGACGCCAGCACATTAAGCTACTACAATCTGTCAAATTTCTTTAATATATTTTTAACTTTATCGCTAAAGTATAAGGTTCAAAGTCGATTGGGAAAATTCGACAGTTTCGGATAGCTTGATGTGCTGGCGTCTGTACAAACTTTCAGGTTGAATGATAACATTCTCAGATATCGGAGAGCCTTGACCTAACCTAACAAAGTGGCAATCACATTTCGTCATTTCCAAACTCATGTAAATTTCGTTTTTTAATTTCAGTCAGAGACTAATCTGACAGATGTAATGTCAAACTTCTATGTATACCTAGAAAACGCAAACACAAAAGATTGAAATGTCAGATTAGTCTCTGGGATTAATAAAACAAAACGAACTATAATGTGCAATATATTTGGAAGATAGGTATTAGATTAAAAAAAAAAAATGTTTTATTTTTTATTTTTGACTGTTTAGTTTAGTTTGTGATCTTCCTGTACGAGTCGCAATAAATACTTTTGTTTTTTTCTTGACAACATTCTTGCCCAGAACCTCGCAAACGCCAACATATGTGAGGAATTAAATACAGCTGGCTGACGCTTTAAAAGCAGTCGTCCCACGTAGAGCCGCTAGCCACTCCTGTGTGGTCGCCGACATCCGTTTCGCACACACGTTCGTCAATCAGCATCCTCTACCGGTCAATAAGATTATGTTTCTTGTATGAAGTTGTATACAAACCGCAAACAATGTGTTTTTGCTTCGCCAAGGTTTAGGATTGATTTGAAGATGCTTTTGAGTGTTTCCGGATTACTGATCCTCTTAAAACTTATTGACCTTCTAATGATGGACACGTAGATACTTTTTTAAATGAATAAACATCTAAAAACTTCTTGCGCTTCTAATAATGCACACTTTTTGAAGTGAAACTTCTTTACGCACGCTTGACTTGGGGAGTAAGCTGGCAAACGCGTTACGAAAAGTGTGATCGGGCGAGGCGAACGGGAGTTGAGTGGGGGATATAAGCAAGAGAAAGCAGTGCGCGCGCACATTTTCTTTCTCTCTTCCTCTCATAGCCAAATACGTTTGAAGTATCACTTCAGTCGTGTGGTCATAAGCACACTCGGTTTTTTTTAATCATTGAGCCTCTTAACTTTCTGGCCTTTTCTCACAGTAGATCGAAGTTGTTCGCAGTTACTTGGCTATTAAGTATTTTTGGGACCCCAAAATAGGAATTGATTGAGGTTCACAAAAAGTTCAATAATTTCCATTTCGCGCCGATTAAAATTTTCCGAGATTTTTATAAAACTTCCCTATGAGCAAAATGTGCATTTGGCTAAGAAAATTTCAGCAGCAGTGGTACGCTTTACTATTTCAATGCTCGTTCGCGAGGACTGCTGTTGTTTTGGGTGGAAGCTTCCTAAATATGGTTTACTAGCGATCCGAACCTTCTACCACAGTAAATAAATATACAGTAAAACATCTTCATATAAACGTGCCGCTCTCGGTTTGAATGTGTGCGTGCGCGCCGCGCGCCATGTCGGCACGCGATTTCACGCACACGCTAGCATAATATATGAGGGAATAAGGTGGCGGCAGTGCGGGCTGTGCAGCGCGACTGTGAGCACGCGCGTACGCTACATGACCGCTTGCGTTCGTCAACTCTCGCCGGCGGCGGCCACTTAAATTACGAGTATCATGACTTCAAAAAGGGGAAAAAAATATTGTAGTGTTTTCGGGTGCCTCAATAATGATTTCGCAAACCCGGACTTATCATTCTTCATAGTTCCTACTCAACCAGAAATGTAAGTACCTACTTATACTTAAATATTATTAGAAAATGTGGTATTGTATTGTTTATTTCACAGTTTATTTGCTTTAAGAGCGTAGCCGAGTCGCATTTTTCCATATAAATGTATTCCCAAATTTACTTTCTGAATACTATGTTTAGAGCTAAAGTTAGTTACCAGTAGCAATCAAACACAAGGAAATGAAAATACTTTGTCGGAAATCTTACGTTCTGACTATGTACCAATACAACATGAGCTACCGGAAAAAAATGCATTTTTTATGTTTGTGGCGCTTTGTTAAAAAAATGTGTTGATTACCATAAGAACTGCGATTTTTTAAATAATTACGTCGACGTTAATCAACGAGCGTGTAATTTAAGTGTAGAATCTAGATACACCCATTACAGGAATTACGGCAAAGATCGAAATTTACTCATGATCCCACCTGATGATTTTGTCGATAATGTAGAAAGGATGGAGCAGGTGTTTCGCAAAGCGTTCGAAAAGGACCACATCAACATTAAAATTGGCCGGTCAATTTACGATCAACTGAATGATATAGAATTTAAGATGCCCTGTCCATGCTTTCCCAAAAGCTTTTTACAAAAACTTTACATAAGAATGAGAATTTACTTTACATTAACAAATAATAATAAAGCGTTCCGGACGTGCAGAAACAGGAGAAAAATTTTCTCGGTATCAAAATTTGTAACTTAGTATAATAAATGTTATGTGAATAAAGGCTTTTTATTTTTACTAAATTTATAAATTGGTAAAATATTCAATCATAATATGCGTTTTATTTCATAAATTTAGATCAAGTGCTGCTTGTTCGAAAATATTAACTAAAAGTAAAAGTGACAACCCTGGGGATCAACGCAAGAGTAGGCTAATAACTCGGCGGGCGGCCTTAGATAACTTACTGTATATTTATTCTGTGCTTCTACGCACGGGTGTAATGACGACGCGTCAAAACAGATTTCTGTGCTATATATAAAACTAGCTGCGCCCCGCGGTTTCACCCGCATAAGTGTCGATCCCGTGGGAATATCGGGATAAAAGTAGCCTATATGCTAATCCAGGGTGTCAGCTACCTCCATACAAAATTTTATCAACATTGGTCCCAGCCGTTTGGGTGTGAAGAAGTAACAAACATATAAGTAAACACACACACAAAATTTCGCCTTTATAATATTAGTGTGATGTATAGACATTTAGTAAGGTTCTTCCATCCAATACAGCCTTATTAAATCATTCATTAGTTTGCAAGCTAGCCAATAATTGGCTCGCAATGGAATTTGCACAAGCATCACACACAGCTAGCTACACCGACATTGAGGAACTGCTAAAGCGCTTTAATATCTTCTCAGCACGCAATGCCATGTTAGGTACGTAGGACTTGTCTCCATGACTCCTTGATTGAGATTTATTTGCCAATCTACTTTAATTACTATTCCATCGACAAGCGAAATAAGTCAACTGATAACACGTACCATTACCTCGTTCACTTTGAACGGTAATAACAGTAAATAAATTGTGTCAATTTATAGCGTGTTCATTGATTCATTCAAAAGTCGTACGTTTTCAATTCCAATTGATTCTAATTTAGTTAGTCGCTATGCATAATGAGCATTTTGTCAATAGGTTAGTCGATGATTGGGTAGGGCACGGTCAATTTATGCTATTGCTGTCTGTGAAATCATTACAACTGACTACTACATTTGGCTAGGTTTCAACTTTTAACGTTCGGGTTGATCGAAGGAATAAGCTATGCTTGCCGTGGTCGGATCATGGATGGATGATCATCCATTTATTTATTTATTTAATACTTCAAGCACATAAATGTACAGAGGCGGACTTAATGCCATAGGCATTTTCTACCAGTCAACCTTTGGGTGATGCAGAGACAAACAGTGGTATCCATTACATGGCAAGACCCCTCTTCGGGAAACACGTTAAGCCGTTGGTTCCGGTTGTCATTCGTAGATCTTTGACAGTCATTACGGGTGAGAGAAACCCAAAAGTCTGGCAACCAGTTTTATCAAGGGAATACCGTTACCCAGTAACTGGACTGTGGAGGTCAGACAGGCAGTCGATCCATGTAAAAAACTGGTAATCAGCTGCATCAGGTTAGACTGGAAACCGACTCCAACATAGTTGGGAAAAGGCTGGGCAGGTTGTTACGCCATCGCCCTACATTATAGAAAGCGAAAACTCATTTTAGTAAATTATTTTTCATTTAGTAGCGGAACATTTAAAAGGCTATATGATACGGGAAATCATAAAACCCCTTAACTCGGTGACCCCAGGTCCACTGATGTAGCTTATCACAGTAATAATGATTAGGTAAAGCTAATTAGGTACAGTCGAGTTCTTTAATATCTGAGCATGTTCATGAATCAAAAATATATAGGCAATGGTAAGTTTCATAAAAATCTAAACAGCTTCGCCGTACAATAAATTGTAAACAATCTGTGACATCATAAATATGTGACTACATTATATCAATAATATTACTACAGACAAAGACTCTAAAAATTGTGCGCAATCCCTTGTTCATATTATTTAGCGCAAAGTTAGGTTCATAAATATCTATGCAATTATTTTTCAATGAAAAAGATCTTGAAACAAAATCAATTTGAAGTTGTCAGTTATGACATCCTTCAACGACAATATTGCATTACTACTCGAACTTCTGCTCCGGCAAGCAAAAATAAATTTAATGGTAAAGGCCATGTAGTTGAATATTCAAAGCTGTATAGATATTTATGAATCCTAGGTTGCAACAAATATATTGAAATCTAGAGTATTTAGATATTTATGTTCCGGAAAGTAGTCAGATATTTTTGACTGCACTACCGTAACATACTTATGAACAGTTTATATGAAAACATTTTATTGATGTCTAAGTTTGTATAGAACTATATGATCATTTTAACGCTTACAATATTTTGAAACATTGTCACTGCCAATATATTAATGAACTCGACTGTACATACCTACTTGTATTACAACTGCATTAAGATTAGTTAGTCAAAACATAATAATTATGGTAGATAACAATAATTATGAGTAGGTATGTGACTCCTGGCGGTAGTTCGTTTCCTATGTACGGGGTAAAAGGGAGATCGATGCGCAAACTGTAACCATGAATTTAGCACATGATTCTAGACCCCCCCTTTTTTTATGGATGGGAAATCATCAAATGACCCCTCCCGCTCTGCGTGGAGCGGAAGGAGTGTCAGACTCTTACTGACTAAAACCCATCCGTGTTCCTTCCTTAGCCCTTTATGTTGCCCTTTCGGACAATCCCGCACCCCCGGCAGGCTTTGGCCCTGGCAGGCCCCTTCCTTTTTGCTGACATCTCTTTGAGGCGCGCGTGGAACACGTACGCGCCGTCCGGCACGGGCCTGGTCCTGATCGGACGGTGAGCTACCCATTAATCTCCGTCCGCAGGCCCGCGCCTACGGTGGCCGGGAGTCGTCACGCGGCTCCCGACGCCCGGAGCGTCTCCCGCGGCGGCTGAGACGTGAGGCATTCTAGACCCCCTTTTTTTTTTTTTTTTGGGTGGGAAATCATCAAATAACTTCTCCCGCTCTGGGCGGAGCGAGAGGGCGTGTCAGACTTTTACTGACTAAAACCCACCCGTGTTCCTTCAGTTGCCTGTGCCAGGGGCCACGGTATCTCTTTCGAACAACCCGCGACCCCGGCAGGCTTCGGTCCTGGTTGACCCCGTCAGTTAGTGCTGACATCTCTTTGAGGCGCGCGTGGAACACGACGCGCCGTCGACCCGGGCCTGGTCCTTACCGGACGGCGAGCTGCCCATTGCTCGCCGTCCGCAAGCCCGCGCCTACGGTGGCCGGGAATCGGCTATCGATTCCCGACGCCCAGGGCGTCTCCTGCGGCGACTAGGGGCGCGAGGGCGCCAAGATTGCCTCTCCCTCACGCGCTCCGCCTCCTCCTTCGCGAGCATTACTGCTTCGCAGAAGGAGGCAACGGCTTCCCATGTACTCTCGCTCCTTACCATGGCCTGGATCAGGGCCGGACGCGAGAGATCGCCGCCGCCGATCGCCGCCGTGAGGATTCTAGACCCCCTAGTGTAGACATTTTTAGTTGGTTATAAAAAAAAACAGCTGTTTCATAGAACAGTGCAAACCTACCTATTTTTTTAAACCGGCGAAATATTTCAACGCGGGGTGGTTCAGAATCATGTACTGAATCCATGGTAACAGGTTATATAGACGCCACATCAAACTACTACAATCTGTCAAATGTATTTAAAAGATTTTCAACTTTATCGCTAAATCATAAGGTTCAAAGTTGATTGGGAAAATTTGACAGTTTCGGGTAGCTTGATGTGCTGGCGTCTGCTGTCACCTTGTATACTTTTTACGATTCCAAAATTCTACTGCTTTGACGATAAAAACATTACAAACGTGAATCAGAATCGGCAACACCACATGAACTTTTTGTCAAAGCAAAATATTTGTTTTAGTGCTAATATAAAAATCAAATAATACAGTGAGTAGGTACTATGTCTAATCAACAGCTGAGCCTAACTTTATAGATAAATATAGTAAGATTAGGCTTATCGGTTTGTCTCCAGTCAACGTGCGGACGTACAAACGCCAGAACATCAATCTACCCGAAACTGATTTTTTTTTCCAATCAACTTTAAACCTTACTCTTTAGCGATAAAGTTGAAAATCTATTAAATAAATTTGACAGGTTGTAGTAACTTGATGTGCTGGCGTCCTGTACAAATCCACATGCCCATATAATCTATGGACTATCAACTTTCGTCACATAGCCAATGACGTGACCTATAATTTTTTTTTTACGCAGTTGCTGCTAACATGCAAACAATCTTTTGAAATGTTTTCACATTGCCACAAAAGCGGTTATCTTCCACATTTATTATGCGTACAGCCAAAGTGTGGAACTCTCTGCCGAACGTCTGTTTTCTTCCGCTTATAACCCATCATCATCAGCCTATAATGTTCCCACTGCTGGGACACAGGCCTCCTCATGAGAGGGAGTGGGCCGCAATCCACCACGCGGGCCCAGTGCGGGTTGGTAGATGTCACATGTCTTTGAATTTTTGGTTCTAGGACATGCCGGTTTCCTCACGATGTTTTCCTTCACCGTTTTGAGAGCAGTGGTGATGAAATAATTTTCCACAAAGTAAAGCGCCTGTCTGGGTTCGAACCTACGACCTACAACTCGTAAGTCGCGGCCGATACCACTGGGCCACCACTGCTCTCTCTGCTTATAACCCGTCAGCCTTCAAAGCAAGAGTGAACAGGCATCTTCTGGGCACGCTCGTTCCATCATAGACATTATCCATCGCTTTCCACCAAGCGAGATCGAGGTCAAGAACAGGCCATGAAAAAAACGCTAGTGGTACTAACAACCAAGACCTAAATGAGAATAAGCCCTATTTTCCTGGAGAATGACTAGCATAATCAGCCTATAATGTTCCCACTGCTGGGACGCAGCACAGGCCTCCTCTCGGCGAGAGAGAATAGGCCGTAATCCAGCACGCGGGCCCACAAATAGCGGATGCTGGCCGCACGGATGCTGGGCTAAAGTGGAACTGGGCTGGTCATATCTGTCGCATGTCGGAGCAGCAATATGCAAAAGCCACCACCACTCAGTGGATCCCCAATGGCAGGAAACGAATGCGCGGCAGGCCCAGAAAGAGATGGCGTGATGAGCTGGACTCCTTCTTAATGGATTGGCCCACAATTGCAGTAGACCGAGAAAAGTGGAAAGAGGGAAGGGCCTTTGCTCTGCAGTGGGACAACACAGGCTTAGTCAACCTTTCCAGGATTAGTCAAATTCTACATCCATTCATACGTTTTCCGCTTACTTATTCGAATAAAATATTAGATTGGTAAACAGAATCGCTAAGAGCAAATGTAGAGCATAAATTGATGATATGGATGGTGTCCGTCATAACGAAGCATTGTTTGTCTGTGGCATTGAATTCCCTAAAGTGTGGAGTAGACCCAAGAGACTTATTGTATGTTTTTAACAGATTATGCTATGAGTATAAGATCATTGGAAAACGAAGTCCCGCGGGGTAATTGCGTAACACACTATCAGTAGGAATGGCTCCCATTTTGACAGTTCAACAACATTCATTGCGTTGTTTACGTTGTTGCGCAGGCAAATATTTCGAACATATGAAGCAATGGATTAGCAATATTCTTCAAAATGATTTAAGAAATTAGGGTGCCGAACTTCATGCAATTTATTTTGTGAGGCTTTCATTTTTTTTTGTCCAATCTAGCCTTAGGTACTTCCGTATAGTTAAAAGACATTGCTTGTCTACTTGGTTGATTATTCAGGGACAGTACCTTCCCTCAAAAATTGAAGCCAATTCCCTGAGTCATCACTGAGCGAGTGGATTTGAGGCCGAGCTTTGAAAGCAAAATCATCTTATTTGAATTTCTACCATTACCACGTGCTCTGTAAAAAATCTCTGCATGGCCAACGACAATGTGTCAAGACAAGATGAAGACGTTCCAAGGTTCAGATCATCTGTAGTTTAAAGGTTTGGGCATAAGAAGACATTATTCAATAATATTTATGTTCTAACAAGGCCACTAAACAACAAGAACGCCATTAATTCTGCTATCACTAAAGATAGAAATTAATATCTCTTATATAAGGAACGTGACGCGTGTGTCAAATAGTAAATTAAGGCCAATGAACACGTGCTGCGCCTTTATTGCAATTAATTAAATGTTACTGCAATTTATATGCTACATAATATGTACTCGAATTACATACATTTTAGGTGTCTGCGCGAAATGAACAAAGTACAATTTCTTTGATAGGTAAGCAAGATTTTTATTAGCCAACGAAATTATTCAATATTGTATTGAGAAAATCCCTCATTTATTTGATTCAAATACTGCTTATTGGTTTTTTGACTCGTTGGTATAATAGTCGCAAGTGCTACTGCTAATAATAATATGCTCGCCCTTAATCGAAATAGGCTCGCCCCCTATTACATGGGACTTAAGGAGATTACAGGACCTAAATGCAAAAAAACACAAGTGTTATAATGCCTAAAAGTATATGATCGACTAGGTACAGTAAACAGAATCAGAAATATATATTATATTCTTCAGGATATATGCTAGGTAGATAGTGTGTTGAAAAAATAATACAACTAATTTGATACGATAGATGAAAATCATGAAGATACCTCTAAAAACTTTCTATTTACAATAAAAACATACTAATATATGATTTTTTGTCAGATTCTTCTACTAACAACATATTAAAGCACTAGTGTTTTAATGTTTTAGTCCAAACGATAGATTTTTGTAAATAGATAATTGCTTCATATTTTTTCTGCTTTTCTTGTTCAAATTGTAAAACAGGAATCTAAATTTTAGTACAATACTCGTATTAAGCTTTCTGGCTCTAATGTATATTAGTATTATGTGAATGCAAATGAGGATGTGTGCTAATACCTATATCACAAGATATTAAGTTATCTTAGCTTAGGTATTAGTAGCAACTCTAACATGTAACTACCTTTTGGCCTATTTTATTGTAAACCTGTTGCTTTATGTTAATTTTGAAGGTGCAAATAAACATTATTATATATTATATATATTTTGCAATAAATTATATACCAGGGTTGTGTCATCGCGCTTCTCTTTCTTTTCTATGCAGTCCGATAGCGACCGCGCTTTAGGTCATGTTGTCCATTTAAACATAGCTGGCGAAATTTGGGTGTACCTACTATAGGTACTCCTCTGCCTAATCTTTCGGGGAATACAGGCGTGGCATATGATGTTCCTAGCTGTGCCCCGCGGTTTCACCCGCAATAAAAGTATATATTATAGTCCTTTTTTATTGATTCCCTTTATAAATCTCCACCTTTATTACACCCTGACGGGATAATTTCGGGGATAAAAGCTATTCTATATCCTTCCCCGGGGCTCAAACTATCTCTATACCAAATTTCATCGAAATCGGTTGAGCGGTTTAGGCGTGAAAAGGTAACATATAGACAGACAGACAGAGTTACTTTAGAATTTATAATATTAAGTATGGATGTAATATTTTGATTGATCCTAGTGGCGAAAAGGACTCTTATGTCCGTCTTCTAACATTAGGTATGCCTAATAATGATTGGTACCGCCTAATAATGATTGACAGTGATTGACAGAAACTTACTAACATTATCAAATTACAAGATGATGTAGGTAAGTGAACACTGCCTTTGATGTTGACATGTCTAGCTTTATTATTAAAGTGAGAGAGATCCGTATTTAGAAACATGAACTTGATTAAGCATATCGCTACTGATACGGTAGATGGGTACATTTACTAAGGTCATACGCATAGCCTAATAAAGGTTTGTTTATTGCAGAGGCTCACGTTTCAAGTTGGTTACACAGATTTGTTACTATGCTATACTTAATCTATACTAAGGTACTGCCCATAAGCAGTGCCGTGATCGAAACCACAAAGCTACACTAAACACAAACTAAACTAAAACAACTAAACTAAGTACCTAAACTTGTTTTTATTTTTTGTGTTTGTTTTCTTTTGATGCGTCATCTTTGCCGCAAATAAACGTATTTTCTTCCTTTTCTTTCTTTCTTTCAAAGTTAAAATAATAATATGTACAAGTATATAAACAGAACCTCCTTTTTTGAAGTTGGTTAAAAATGGAGGGCGAATAATCAAAGGGCATCAAAAAATTCGTCCGCATCACTGTCAACAGGAAACGTGCCCAAAAGGCTGTTAGCTTTCTAAATTATGTAAATATTTCAATAAAAGAATTTAATTGAAATAAATGCTTTGAGTTCTATCAAAGTATTTAGGCTGTGGCAACCCCAAGCAACGATTAAGTTTTGAATGGCATTTTTTGTCAATGAGAACCAACCTCTCCGTAGGCAATTCAACTTCTTTACTTTGTACTTAAAAAAAAAAACTATACAGGGTGAAATTGAACACATGCGACAAATCGAAATGGGAGATTGTACTCATTATTATGAACAACTTTTACTATGGGACCAAACCTGAAATCGCGAAAATAAAATCAGTTGTTCCCTACATTTTGATGAGTTATGCGAACATAAATGTAGGGAACAGCTGATCTTTTTTTTTCGATTTCAGGTTTGGTTCCATAGTAAAAGTTGTTCATAATAATGAGTACAATCTCCCATTTCGATTTGTCGCATGTGTTCAATTTCACCCTGTATAATATCTATGCTTTTGAACTCTGTAATGGTGGTCATAGAACATCGTTATAGGACGTTGGCCTCTCTAAGCTCCAACAGTCTAGGGTACAATGCACAATGCAATGGCGTGAACCCTGAGAGGTTAATGCCATAATCACTATGCCTGGCGAACTATTAATATTCGGAGTATGATTTTACGAGCACATGATCATATGCATATGGTGCTCATCTTTTTTAATATGAATCAATTTTGAAAGAAAGAAAGAAAGAAAGAAAAAGTATTTATTGTGACTCGTACAGGAAGATCACAAACTAAACTAAACACAGTAAAAATAAAAACTAAGTTATATAAAAAAAAAAATAAAGTAACAAAAAGAAAAATGATACAGAAACTCCTATACGAGGCCAAAAGGCTCCTATCTCAGCATGATGCTGCGACATTTAAAAAATAAATGTCGGAGCGCTGGTATTCTGATAGGGCCCGCAGCTGTGATGTCACGGGCAGTTACAGAAATAAATAAATAAATATTAAAATAGATTTAACCTGTAAAATATTAGCAAATAAAATTAAATCGCGCCAGACGTAACCTCATTACTTGTCTATGCCTTTAGTGTCACAGGCACTTTGGTGGTCTGTGGCATTGCTGTGACAAGTAAAAGGTCGCAGGCGCCGATCTTCCGGCGTAAATAAATAAATACATTTTATAAAAATACATTACATTACGGCTGTCTAGTGGAACAGCATTACAGTGAATATATAAAGAAAGTGGAGTGTGAAAGTCAGTTAGCGGCATGGATGAAATGGTGAAATAAAAATAAACTAATGTTGAGTGTTATCAAGCTACAAATTTTACAAGAAACACATGACAAGGAAACAAAACATTGTGTAAGCCAGCAACATCAATTCGTCTGATGCTGTCAGTAAAAGAGTGAGATAAACAATAGAATTAATAAATTATCTAACTTGTGCCAATTGAACACCAAACAAAAACACGATGCGAAACAACTCCTGTGCCCATTCAGTGAAACAGTCGCTGCCTAGCGTTGGGAGTTGGGACCACCGTTGCAAGTTGCGTGCACATCAAGGGTAGGTTCAAAGTTTGGTATCTTTTTGAAGCTCCAGTAAATGCTGTTTAAATTTTAACCTGAAAGTACCAACTGTCTTTATAGCACGAAAAGGAGGTGGCAAGTCGTTCCAGCAACGAGAGGCAGCAAATTTGAAACTACCACGGAATGCAGCAGTTCTATGGGATGAGGCTAACATGAGGTAAGAAGAAGCTCTAGTCTTAATTTTGTTGACATCGCGTGACCAGGACAGTTTATTATATAAATAATCTGGTTTTTTTGTGAGAATTGTGCCAAAGAGTAGGGTAGCCAGGTGAAGCTTTCTGCGCGCTGACATTCTCATCAAATTACCCTTATTTAAAAAAGGTGTGATGTGTGACCGTGGTGGGACATTGTAACAGAATCTTGCACAAGCATTCTGCACCCGCTGGATCAGTCTTTCGCTTCTACCGAGAATACATGCCCCATACACAGTGTCAGCGTAATTCAGCTTGGATAGAACAAGTGACTCACACAGCATGACACGCATATCCACACTTATGTAGGGACGGATGCGATACAAGACCTTGAGTCGGTAGAAGCAGTTGCGCACGGCCTCCAATATGTGTGCTTCAAAATGCAGCTGTCCATCAAATACTACACCCAGATTACGAGCTTCCAAAACCCTTTCCACGCCACATCCATCAATCCTCAGGTCCAGGTTGCAAGCAAGCATTTTGTTTAGGAAATCCCTAGAACCCATCACAATATACTTGGACTTACTGGGATTCAGGACCAGGGAGTTTCTTGTGGACCAAGCTGAGATCCTTTCCAAATCTTCATTAATTTTTTGTACAGTTTCAGCTACATCCTGTGACCGAAAGGAGAGGTACAACTGCAGATCGTCAGCATAAAGGTGAAACTTGGTGTTGATCAGACAGTTAGTGATGTCAGCACTGTACAGGATGAAGAGAAGCGGGCCTAGGATCGATCCCTGAGGCACGCCCCTGTGTACGTGCATTGGACCAGACGACATGGTATCTCCCCTGTCACTAGTCACCTGGACAAACTGCGATCGATTGCTGAGGTAACTCTCAAACCATTTAACAGTCTCGACTTCACACCCATAGTAAGACAGCTTGGAGAGTAGAAGTGACGTGTTAATTGAATCGAAAGCGCGCGAAAAGTCCAGTAGGACGAGCAGGGTTCCCATACCCTGGTCTCTGGCTTCAAGAATGTTACCGACAACATCCAGGAGCGCTGTTGCTGTGCTATGGGCCCTGCGAAAACCAGATTGAGCTAGTGGCAAGATATTGTGGTGCTCAAGATACGCCCTAAGTTGGTCAGAGACAACCCTTTCTAGAATCTTGGACAGACATGGAAGTAGGCTTATTGGACGGAGGTCTTTAACGCTAGTGGGGTTAGGTACTTTTGGGATTGGTCTAACTATTGCCATTTTCCACAGATCAGGGAAAGAAGAGTCGGCTATGGATCTGTTGATGATAGCTGTGATCACTGCAAGTGTTCTAGGAAGAGTCAACATCAGCATCTCCAGAGAAATTTGGTCTGAGCCCTGCGCATTGGACTTAAGACTACGCAAGATCCTCAGCACTGTATCCTGCTGGACCGGCTCAAGCTGGAAATGACTGTTACCGTGTCTATGATGCTCAAAATAAGTTAAATCTGCAGTAGTGACCTTCCCACTGCCTGGCACATCCAAAAAGTGTTGGTTGATAGAATCAGGGTTGTTACAGAAATGAGGCAGACTGTGCTCTGGTTTTTTTGAAGTGGCTACAGTTGTTTTGATATGACTCCATAACTTCTTAGGTTGTTTAATATTATTATTGATATATGTTTTAAAATATGCGCACTTCTCACTATCAAAAGCAGCTCTGACAAGGTATTTAAACTCCTTGTAGGATTTAATATGATGTTCGGATTTTGTCGATTTAGACTTCAAATGGCACTTATCACGCAGCCTCATCATTTCCCTAACCGTGTCTGTTATCCAGGGGTAAGACTTCTCTTTAATTAGGACTTTTTTGAGGGGAGCATGCAAATCAAAAAGTGTAAGAATGTATTGATTAAACATGGATACCATTGAGTTCACATCTTCCAGACTTTCAATATGTTCCCAGTCCATTCTATTTAAATCCTCATTAAAGAATTCGGGGAGGATGTCTCTGAGTGGCCTGTAGGTAACCCAGTGTGGAGAAGGCTTCTCTAGTTTAAAATTAAATTCCACAGATATAATGGCATGGTGACCAAGCTCCGGTATGTGTGATACAGAGACCCCACACACACGGGCATCAGTGCACACAACATCAATCAAAGTTTCACTATGCTCTGTGAAATGGGTTGGCTCATTAATAATTTGTGTAAGCCTGCAACAATGCATAAAATTGTTCAGAAGTTTAGATTTGTTGTCACTTTGGTTTAAGACATTAATATTAAAGTCGCCAAGCAGGATAACCCTATCTGCGTTAGCAAAGGAGGAGAGAGAATCAGTAATTGCATCAAGGAAGGCATTCACATCAAGCCATGGCGGTCTGTATGCTGTACCAATAATAACTGAATGCGAATTGACGTTAAGTCGGAGCCACATCTGCTCAACCTGCGTCGCCGGCGGGTGCGGCACGGAACGCACGCGCACACCACGGCGCACATAGAAGCCCACGCCGCCGCCACGGCCGCGCACGGTGCGCGGCCGCGGCACGTGCCGCAGCCGGTAGCCCGGTACTGTCGGCGCGCGACCCTCCTCTCCCTGCCTGAGCCAGGTCTCATTTATCGCCATTATGTCTACCGAGAGGTTATCCATAGCCACTAGGAACTCCTCATGGCGCGAACCCAGCGACCCCGCATTGAATAACCCAACTTTTAAATTTCTTGTTGTCTTAATCATTTTCGTAAAATATAGTAGTTTGTAAATTTAATATTAATATTTTGAAAGTAGATAGCGTCAGGAGTATTACGTAATGTGGAGTGTTGCATAATAATGTGAGGTGTAAATATACTGAAATACATGTTGCTAGGTATAATCCATAAGAATAAAGAGTGAAGTATTGTAAATATTGCAGAAGTATACGTAGCCAGACTGCAATACTATATAAAATCCAAATAAACAATAGTATAATAAATACTGAAAACGTGAAAATATTGAGTGGAAGTGAGATAGAAATAAAATGTACATCGATATTCATAGGTCGAGCCGGGCCACTAGAAAAAACCAAAGTATACTGAGACAAGGAAACAGCCGGCCTCGCACAAGCCAATCTTAAAAATCTAAGTAAATACAAATCAGATAAATAGAGGTATAGTTTTAGGCAAATAGTACAATGATTGTCGAGGGCCAAGTAATCATAAATCCTTCGCAGCAGACACCTCACAGCCAAAAACCCGCTCAAGATCCTCCTCTGAACGGATGCAGTGGGTGGGCTTACCGTCTCCCTGCTTAGCCAGAATACGGCCGAACTTCGTCCACGTATACCTCCATCCTAGACGGCTGCCAGCTTCACGCACCCGGTAAAACAGGTATTTGTTAGTTTTGGTGAGCCTCTCGTTCAGAAAGAAGCGACGCGGGGGTGCAGATAATCCTAGATCCGCGGTGGTGGCCCCGCGCCGCACGCGCGCGCTCTGCAGCAGGTCGTCGCGCAGTGCGCGCCGCGTCAGGCGCACCACGATGCGCCGCCCTCGCGCCGTCGCTGCAGCTGCTACTGGGCTTGCTCCACCGACCGGACTCGCACTGCCCACAGAGCTCGTCTGCACCTCTCGTTCGGCTCGCAGGCCCACCCGTTGCGCAAACACTATGTCCCGCTCATCGAGTGTCACCCCAAGCTTTGCCGCCACCAGCCCGACGGTGTGCAAAACGTTCTCGCCAGAAGTCTCGGGGATATTTGTAATCTCCAGGTCGGAGCCAAGCAAATCCTGCTCGCGGTCGTTCAGGTCAAGCTGAAGCTGTCGCACTACTTGCTCGAGCTGACTAACTTTGCCGTCAGGCAACGCAGCACTTTGCCTACTCTCGAGAGCGTCGATCCTGGCCTCCAGGCCGTCAACTCGCTCGGTGCAGACTCCCAACGACAAGTGCAGGCCGGACATCTCGCGTCGAAACTCCCTCATTTCATCGCGCACTTCCCGCAGCTCAGATCTGAAGAGCCTTATCTCCTCACGGAGGGTCAGCTGTGTATCAGGCGAAGGCTCCCCCTCAGTAGCTCCCCGTTCACTGCCAGACCGAGAAAGTACCTTAGCCACTACGACGGGTGGCTTAGTCTGAGTTCCCGGAGCCTGAGACACCGCGACAGGTGACCTAAGCATGGCGTCCTGGTCCTGCACTGCAACCGGAGACACTGCCGCTGCCAACGCTGCTGCTGGTTTTGCAGGGGGACCACTACCCAGGTCCTTGACAGGTGTGGCGCTATTGTCTCCCCTGGGCAACTTTTTTTTGCACTCTGGGCACAGCCAATCGCTACTAATCTGGGTTGGGTCGGGCAATAACAGGCAAGCGAGGTGATACCGATTATGGCAGGCAGAGTTGCTACAGCTAGCGCCCCCTCTTGCCGACAAAAATCTTCCGCAGGCTGCACACTTCACCATATTAGTACGGCTAGAATCAGCCAGATGGCGCCTGCTGCGCAGAAATATCGATCAAGATGCACAGATCTGTGGCAATGGTACCGACGTCTGTCAAAATTTTGAAAAAGTGACACTTTTTGGAGGTACCAGTGGCACCAAAAAACTTCCAACTACCTTAAAAGTCTAAAAGTAAATAAAGTTATATTTTGTTTTCACGGATTTACACCACCGAACTGCTGTATGTTGTTCTCACAAACGATCACACGCGTAAGTAACAAAACTGTAATGACGAATTATACGAATTTTATACGAAATATATAAGTGTTTATTTTATAATTGCGCAGACACGAACAGCTGTTGTGTACCGCAAACTGTCCGTGACGTCATTTTCTACAAAGCTTGATTCAAATTTTGACAAAACCGATGAAAAAACTGTCACCGAGGCCTGAATGTAAATGTAAAGGTGTTTTTTGGTTTTCGACATTAGTTGACTGTAATGAAAAAGTGTTGCCAATCTCCGCTTGCCATGCGTTTTATTAAGACTTTAAGGCGATTATAGCCTCGAATGTCCTTGAGCGTTTGGGCGGAGCATAGGCGAACTCAGTGCCTCACCCCGCGCGCCCGCTTACCTCCCCAATGTCAGAGTGTCGTACTCGTACGTAGCGCATGCAGATGCGGCGGCGTGGGACGCATTTTGTCTTAGGCAGTTTTATGACGCTACCTACTAAGTGTAGATGGATCGAGAATACGTACAATATTTATGTTGTGAGTATGAATGCTATTGTACAGTAAAAATACTGCTTTCTTAGAGACAAATAAAAAATAATAATAATATCAATAAAAAACGTTCATTCAATATACAGTTCGTTTTTTCACGTATACAGATTATAAAAAAATACAATTACAAAAAAAAACTTATGACTAATACCGCTTTTAACAGTGGTAGTTTTTAGGGTTCCGTACCCAAAGGGTAAAAACGGGACCTTATTACTAAGACTCCTCTGTCCGTCTGTCTGTCTGTCACCGGGCTGTATCTCACGAACCGTGATTGCCAGAAGAATACCATTATTATAGTTTCAAACTCAAATGGGTCCCGCCTGCTTCCAACTTTTATTTAATTTAAAATGGGCTTGTTTTTAGCTTTTCAGTTAGTTTTAGCATAAGGTTGCAGTCGGGTTTTTTAAATTTTACTGCTTTTTAGTTTACAAATGTGAAAGATTTCGCAGACGATTTAGTTCTTGGTAGGTGTTTTTTACGATTTGTCACTTTGAATTAGTTTTTACCATATTATAAGTTGTATATATTTTTGTAATCACATTTTAAAACCTTTTATTTTGATACCCCACTCGATAGGTTATGAGAAAAAAAAATTTTTTGAAGAAATAATATTGCGCCGAAAATCCGCCATTTTGTATTTTTTATTTTGATATACCCAGTGTCACTCTCACAGTACATACAAATCTAACGACACCTCTCAAGCTAAAATCCATCGAGCCGTTCAGGCCGTAGAGCGTGCCAAACAATTATACATACATACATAATAATATGTGTTTTCACTTCTCATGCTCTAAAAGTCCGTCTTTATGATGTGCTTAGGCGACATAAAATCGATTTTTATGTTCTAGTGCATAAAGTATTTTTTTTTTCTAAGACTAAAGTAATCAGGCCCAACAGCCACACGCACAATAGAACTTCGCAGATTAAAGTCGTGATTTATTTCATTTTCTTTAATTTATACTACTTCCGTGTTTTCTATCGTTAATTTAATAAAATCAGGTGAAATAGTTGTCATTTATTATTTAAAAAGGCAAAGAAACGTTTTCATTTTTTTGGCAGTATGAAGTACCCAAGTCGAATGACAAATGTTGAAAATTAAAAAAAAAACTTTTAAAAAGTTTCTTGGCGGTATTATCTGTGGTGGCAGGAATTAGCTATGGATGCAACATTTTTGATTAATTATGTACTGTATACTTTATGTCTGCTTCATTTTCTCGCAATCGAAGTGTACCTAAAGCAGAGTGTATAACTCAGGCGTAAACGAGCCATTTTACCCTATCCACTCTCGCCTGCGGCTCGGGTGGATATAAACGTCTCGGGGTAAACTAGCTTCTTTTATGCCTTAGTTGTACAATCTACTATTATGTATGTATAATTGTTTTTCGAGAGTATATATTATATACTCTCGAAAAACATAACCCTTCTTCTGGCTATCACGGTTCGTGAGATACAGCCTGGTGACAGACAGACAGACGGAGAGAGGAGTCTTAGTAATAAGGTCCCGTTTTTACCCTTTGGGTACGGAACCCTAAAAACTACCACTGTTAAGAGCGGTATTAGTCATAAGTTAGTTTTTTTTTTTTTTTTGTAATTGTATTTTTTTATAAACTGTATACGTGAATAAACGAACTGTATACTGAATAAACGTGTTTTATTGATATTATTATATTAGTATTCAATAGACAATAATATAGCGTCCACTCGCAAACAAACTATCGCTACTACTAATACTATCAACGTCCAAGCGTAAACGAACAGTCCGAGTGTACTATCTGCGCTATTTAGTCTTTGCCACAAAAATGCAGATCGGAGCGAGCCGACATGCGACACAACCTCCCCGTGCGAACGATCCAGCGAGACTGGCCGGGCGGCTGCTGCCCGCGCCCGTATAGGTAAAACCATGGTGTTATTGATTTTTTCCCACTTAAATAATAATTATTAAAAAAAACAAACTTAATTTTTATAAACCATTAAATTTGCTATAATTTGGTGAAAGAATCATCAAAATCGCTTCAGGCGTTTGAAAGTAGAAAGAAAATTCTTGCGTAAAATAAGAGGATGGATATGATTTTTTGTTGTTAAAACTAACAGTAATATTAAAAAAATCAAACTTAAATTATATTTGTAAACATATGTCACATATCATATATTTTTTTAAATATATTTGGGCTATCCATTTGGGAGGAGTAGGCCTTCAAAGAGAGGTCTACTTTGCAGTTTGGCGTAACCATTCGCCTTAATCTGTCAAGCTCCGGATTTTCTATTGTTTCGTCACCGATCGGTAACGCGCGGGGCTTGGCCGGTTAAGACCCCAAAAGAAACACAAACTATATTCAGAGTCTAGCTTTAGTAACTTTTCGGTAAAAAAAAGTCTAATTTCAATAAAAAAAATATGTCATAAGTAATGGCAATTGCGTGCGACTTCGTCTGCGTGTACCTACCTACTTGTTTTTTTTACAAAACAGCCTGTCCTTCATAAAGTCACAGGCCAAGTATTCGTCGAATATAAGCAACGATCGGTTCAGTAGCTTAGGCGCGAAAAATAACAGATTTTTAATAAATTAACTTAAGTATATATTTATATTAATACATAAAAATTTTAATGTAATATTTAATATAAGTAATATTATTATTTTTAAAACCATCTTTAATAAATTAGAGTTAATTTCGCAATTATAATATTAAAGATATGTTATGGATTGACTTACCAACTAAAGTGTACTTGATAAGGCAGGGATGGCACAGATATGTGATTGGCTGCCAGTGTTCGTTGTTCACGACATCGGCCATCTCGTCTGACCGGTTGGTGAGGAAGAGCGCAAACTCCTTGAAGGTGACGTCATGGCCAAACTCCAGGGATTCATTCGACGGGTTCTCGCGGTATGCCTTGATTATGCGCCTTCCTACTCGGTCCTGCAAATATATATTTTGTTTAGTAGGTAGGGGTTACCTTACAAACAAGGGTAGAGTTTGAATAATGTTTATTTTCTTCTGGGGACATTATTATTTAGTGCAGACAAATACTAATAGATACACAGCCTAATTGACTAAGGCGTTTCTGGAATAGCCGCTGTCTTCGCATCAAGTATTTAAGTAGGTAGGTATTACGCAGATAAATAGTTTCTACCTACACAAAAATAAAGCGTATGCAAAAATATATCCTGGTGCAAAAAACTAATTACCTACACTTTTCATATATTTCGAGACATAAGGAAAAAGTACATATTACGAGTTTCTAGTAGGTACCTATTCGTCTCTTACGTCTTGCAATATGTAACAGTCCATTAGATGCAAAGGCCGTTAGATATAGACATTACAAATATGATCCCGCCAACTAAGTTCATGGATACCTACTTCATAGCTACCATTATCAATGACTAACGTCAAAAGTCAACGAGCTCTAATGACGACCAAATTATTATCAATTCGTACAAAAACAACTGCAAGGCCGGGTGGAATATTTGAGATGGTGATCGAAACACTCGACATGCGTACACGTTGGATAATCCATACTAATATTATGAATTCGAAAGTAACTCTGTCTGTCTGTATGTTACCTTTTCACGCCTAAACCAATGAACGTATTTCGATATAATTTGGCAGAGAGATAGATTGCATCCCGGGAAAAGACATAGGATAGTTTTTATCCCGATATTCCCACGGGATAGAAACTTATGCGGGTGAAACCGCGGGGCGCTGTTAGTCCATTTATATTTTAAAACATTTTAGTGGAATCATCATCACACCGGCCATTGGCCAGTGCCAAACTTGAGTCTCCCCAAAAACCGCTACAATGCATTTTCCCGCGCTGAGGGGATATAAAAAATCAGACTTAGTATAAAAGGCCTGCTGATCGCATCATGGATAAATAATCCTGGTGCCCATTCATCTGACGGCATGAGCATACTCATCTCTACTTATAAAGCAGCAAAAAATATACCGGGAACAAAACACGAGCAAGATCTTTGCTATCGTTGTCAAAATAACCAAGAGAAAGATTGCCAAGTAGAACGCCCAACTGCCCAAGAATTAATTAACCCAGTTTTTACTAGAAGCTGCATTTCGTATGTCAACACGTTACTCCAATATTTTGTAACCACGCCCGAAAATTTTTAAAGTGTTAAAGAGTTAAGACAGAGGTTATAGTGCAATCATTAAAAGGCCTGCAGTATACTGATGTGTTTATGAAATAGAGCAGAGAAATAAACAATTATTATCATTTAATTTTAATTTAAAAATAAACTTTCCAGCTGCATCAGGGGTTTTAAGCGGACGTCCTTATCAGTCGATGCCGATGTGTTGGTGTATGTTTAATAAATTGATGTTTTATTGTCTTTGGTTATTTTGTGCATCGTACTTTGGCCTATGGTCTTGGGAATCCCCACAAGTATCGACTAATATTTTAAAAGGTTGATTAAAGTAGAAAACTATTTAAGACTTTTCAAGACCACCTACTCATTAATAACGGTCGAAGGCGAGGTCTCTGGTGAGAGTTGTCAGCAGGAGTCTAGGGTTTTACAAAAAGTAGTAGCTAGTTCGTATTAGATTGATATTTACTGAGAATTTCGTCTCAAAACGTTGAAGGAAAACATCGTGACGAAACCGACATGTCCTAGAACCAAAAAATTCGAAGACATGTGACATCCATGAACCCGCACTGGGCCCGCGTGGTGGATTATGGCCCACTCCCTCTCGCAGAGAGGAGGCCTGTGTCCCAGCGTTGGGAACATGATAGGCTGATTATGCTACAGGCTACTAATGGTCTGCGTACTCTAGTTTTTTTAAAACTGTCTCTAGTTTACATGTTAGACCACAGAGCGTTTAGGAGGCATAATTATTTCAGATGTTGTCTAAACTCGTATGGTAAAGTATAACCTATAACTGTTGATTTATGTTTATTTTTCTCTGTCCCATACATCGTAGGTAAAATGACTTGAAGAGAATACGTGGTGTTGCTTCAAGTTTTTTAATAATTCTAGGACACCTATGTTCACAATTAATTTCGCAATTTTTTTGAAACCCAGTCTAAGCAAAAAACTAAATTCAGTAAACACGTTTCATGATCAAACAAAAAAGTCTTACGTCTGATGTTTTAAAACAAGTTTTAACTGGCGGGAATTTAATATTACTTTAGGCAATAAATAATTTGACATATAAATTCGGCTGCGGTGATATTCCATTGATCTAGCGACTTAAATGACAGCGTAAATTACGAACATAAGGTCGTATGTAGTGAATTGATCGTTATCTATTGGTTGTTTAAATTGTAAGCCATGTAAACTGTTCACTCTTTATGAATCAAGACTGAAATACTGATGTTTCGATTTTGTTCACGCATTTCCTAATACTTAGTACTTAAGCCCGTGGCTAAATAATAACAGCCGCACGGGTCGATCGATTAGGTAAAGCTACTCTTGCCGCGGTTGGTCTGTGGATGGGTGATCATCTTTCCATACCGAGACCCCTCTGTGACTCGGAAAGCACGTTAAGCCGTGGGTCCCGGCTGTCATTCGTGGATTTTTGACAGTCGTTACGGGTAGTCAAAAGCCCGAAAGTCGGACAACCAGTCTTAAATTATCAAGGGGTATCATATTACACAGTAACTGGGTTGTGGAGGTCAGATAGGCAGCCGCTCCATGTAAAATACTGGTATTCACCTGCATCCGGTTAGACTGGAAGTCGACCCCAACACAGTTGGGAAAAGGCTAGGCAGATGATGACTTAGTACTGTTACACTTAATAATTTTTATTAAGGTTGAAAATTATAGGTACTAGGTACTGCTTAGGAAGGTACTTTCATTTAATGCGATTTTATCATTTTAGTAAGCATAAATATACCTATTGTCGGCAGTGAGAAGGCTTACTAGGTATTTACTGTGATTTTATGATTTTTTTTATTTTTGAGGTATCTACTGTAGGTGCTTACGGCTAATAGCTGTTTTACTGATTGCGTTAAATAACTAACACATTTGAGAAGTAACGTACATCCGTATTAAGGCAGGCAGGAATAACCAGGAGGCGAAGACATCAAGTTATAAATTCGAAATTCATGATCATCTACAGACTTCCTTCATTTATCAAAATATAATGTTCCAGTAGACATGTTTTGATATTTTATATTTTAAGTAATGTGATATGATATCACTATTCACTAAATTGCGTGTCAAGCAATACCTAATCGATATGAGTATGTTCTATTATTATTTATAATCTGTAATATCAATGTGCATGACTCTTGAAGGAGTGAAAGTGTAGTTAGTTAACGTTAGTTTAATTAATAGGTGGTAGAAAGTATCATAATATTATCTGCAGCCATTTTATGCATCTTGCATTTCAAATGATATTAAAGATGAAGAGTTTGTGTTTGTTTGAACGCGCTCATCTCTTGAGCTACCGGTAGGATTTAAGAAAATCTTTTTGCAATTGATAGCCCGATTCTTGAGGAAGGCTATAAGCTATGTATTTAACATCACGCTAGGACCCTTAGGACGTAAGCAAAAAGAAAAATGTCGGTAATAACGCTAAGCGAAAAATAAGTGAGAGTAGTGGTAGCCAAGTGGTAACGTCCGCGACTTACGAGTTGTAGGTCGTAAGTTCGAACCGAGACACGCGCTTTAATTTGTGTAAATTATTTCCACTACCACTGCTCTCAAAACATTGAAGGAAAACATCGTGAGGAAACCGGCATGTCCTAGAACCAAAAATTCGAAGACGTGACGTCTGCAACCCGCACTGGGCCCGCGTGGTGGATTACGGCCCACTCCCTTTCACCGAGAGGAGGCCTGTGTCCCAGCAGTGGGAATATTATTGGCTGATTATGAAAAAGAAGTACCTAATAGCGCGGGCATGCGATGCGATGCGACGTGGTGTGTCGGGGGAACAGTAAATTTCACGCGGACGAAGTCGTGGGCAGAAGCACACCCCGGACACTCCATACAACACTCGCAAAATAATTAACTACTACTACTACATTAAAAAATGACGTTTGTATACGTATGAATGTGTGCGTGAGGTACCTACTTGTGTTTGCGAGCGCTCTTGTTAAAGAAAGGGCGACGAACATGCCGAAGTGCGGGGTGAGGTGCGGTAACTGATGTTAGTGCGGGGAAGGGAGTGTCCTTTCTGTACGTAGTACTTTAAGTATTCTGTGGCAGAAGCTAGTGATAATAATTGTAACGTAATTACAAACACAATACAGTCTGAGATTTTATTTCCCACACTAAACAAAAATGTTGCCACATTACTTTTAGAGAAGCATCAATTAAAACTAACATTACTTTTAGAGAAGCATCAATTAAAACTAATTCATGAAGATACTAGCTGCGCCCCGCGGTTTGACCCGCATAAGTTTCGATTCCATGGGAATATCGGGATAAATAGTATCCTATGTGTTAATCCTGGTTATAGAATATCTGTGTGCCAAATTTACTCTAAATCCGTTCAGTAGTTTTTGTGTCAAAGAGTAACACACATCCATTCATCCAGTCAACCTCACAAACTTTCGCGTTTATATTTCGCGTTTGTATATTAGTAGGGATAGTAGGATAAATAACTAAGGTAATTTCATGTAAGTAGGTCTAGGTACTAGATTTTAGTAAACATAATTATAGGTAATAATATCCTACCAGTAATATTAAAACTATTTAGTCTACACTTATTTGACCTATATCAATTTCGAAAATGATACTTTATAGTCTATGTTCCTACTTAATAAGTATTACACAACTCAAACTCAAAGCATTTATTACAGACACTTTTGAATTGACAATGAGTTGGTTAGTTCGAAAATTGAAATTAGTTAGCAACCTTCTTAATAATACAAAATACAAATATGTTATGTAAATAATTATTATTATTTTTAATTTACCTGAAAATACTTGGCACTTGGAGCATCACCCTCCAGCTTATTTCTAAAAGCTGACAGCAGCCTTTCAAATGGATTCCTGACTATGATCATCTTGTGATAGTTCTCTAACATGTAATCTCTTTCTGGCCGGCTCACTGTGCTCATGTTCCTGAACATTCCAGGGGTGTGGGCAATACTGGCTGTGATGGATAACACATCTGTGTCATTCCATTTGCCAGCCAGTATCATGAGGATCCGTTTCCAATTTGTACAGGCCACCTAGACAAAAAAAGTGTTTAGTTTTGAAAATAGAAGCTTTTTTTTTTCAAGAGCTCTGTTTTGTATCAGAAATAAAAATACTCTATGGGCTTGGCTTATCTATAAATGAGTATATTTTTTAAATTTCTTTGTGATCTACTCAAAGTAGGTAAATTAAAGTTGGTAAATCAGTAATCAGTAAATAGGTAAGTTCATCATTATCAGTATGTATTACACTAGTGGAATTTATGTACATATTATGGATCTCTTGGCCTTGAGTATAATTAACAATAAAGATATTATTTTGTTTGTTTCAAATATTAAGTAAACCTGACGAAAAAGGCAACCAATACAATAATACATAATCAGCACATGACAAACTTATGTAACCTACCTAGTTATTACTAAACAAAAAAAAGTCAACCTATGTGTAACCGTACCTACGGTGTTTTAATAATATTTAAATACATATAGTAGGTAGTTGGTAACAATTACTGCTCTACTCAAAAATGTTACGAAACCGAGATCATCTTAAGGAAGTCGTAAATTACGACGTCAGGAAGCTAACATAATCAATGACAAGCTGTAAATATTACAAGAATTATGTAATGGACATTTCCCAAAAATGATTTGTGTACTTAAACTTTGGGACATGACATGTGTAGGTACGAAAATCCGGTTTACCTTGAAAAACTCACCTTTGGCACATAGCAGTACAGAAGTTTGTGTTCCTCATCTATCAAGATATGCTCCAGTTGGCTCTGAGGAAGTTCATCCAACCCGTACTTCGGAGGGAAATGTCTACAAGTCTCCTGAATTAACTCTTGCCGCGCCAAGTTCAAGGACTGGGTCAACTCCAAAGAATGCTCACTGACATCATTATTATAAACGTCCCCACTAACCAAAAACAAGTTCAGTAACAACACTATTTCCACCTTCAAAACACTCATCTTCCACATTTTCACATCACACAACAAAACAAAACTTTTTAAACTTTCTTTCGGTAATCTATGTTTTTAATGTAGGGCACGTCGCTGTACGCATTCCTGTCTTAGAAAGTCACTATACAATGAATGAACACAGTAAATTTGATTAACTTTTAGTGATAATAACCATTTTATTATAGAATTTATTACTGAAAAACAGTTTTGTATCGAAGTAAATTACGTCAGAGCGCGCGCATGAAACACGTTCAACACGGCCCACGTTGAGAGAAACACTGAACTGAATGAATGAATAAAATGAATTCTTGAACGAACAACGAAATGAACAGAACTGTGATTGAATTTTCAACTTGAACTTGAATGAAACTACTAGTGTTGGGATAACGAATTTGTCTTTTTGAGTTTTTTAAAGGTAGACGTAACATTATATTTTTACTAACAGATATGATCACGCAAATAAATCATTACCGTTTTTATTGTTGCTATTCACTTATTTAATGTATCTCTGTCATTGCTTAATTTGTAAATACCTTGTACCTATTGTAGGATAGTAATTTCATAGTAAATATCACTTTATTACACTGTGGTAATTTTATTCTAAGTAGGTACCTACATAGGTACATTCAGCATGATTCAGCCTTTTAGTCCCACAGTATTGTATCAATGTGTAGCCACAAAACATATTACACATTTGACTACTTACCTAATCGTAGCTCCACAATTTTAGAAAATCAAATTAATTATCGCCGATCTGTAGGTACCTACTGCTTTTTGAGGCTAATAATTATTTAAGTACTTACCTAATGAATACAGAATATTGTTATGTTTCTTTTTAAGGAGGAGGTAACTGTGGAATTTTTTCCCATTCATTTCGTTATGAAACTACCTTTTGGAAGGCGGTTTTCTTGTATAAGTTCAAAAATGCCTTATAATGGTGTTATTAAAATTAATGATTTTTGACTTTTGACTATGAAGCTCATCAAAGTGTAGGTAACTTATTTTACGCAGCCTACCTGTAGGTACCCAGGTAACTATTAAATAAAACAATTCTCGCTGTTTAATGAATTTTACTACAAAACGACATAATAATTATTTCTTCAAATAATAACAATTTGAAACAGAAAAATTACTCATTGACAAATTATTTTATTTACGAACGCAAATAGGCAAAACCATATTTTAGTTAGGGCTACTTTTTCAATAGTCGGATAACTTTTATCTGAAGAATATTATAATGACAGTTTGACAAAATATTGCCTATACAAAAGCTGTCAAACCGCAATATTGTATTCCTCAGTTAACAGTTATCAGACTATTGAAAAATCAGCCCTTAATAATACGTACAAATCCAAGCGGTTGATTACATTACCTAAGTTAACACCATAATAATTAATTATGAGAAAAGGTAATATTGAACACTGATAATATTGATTTTGCTAATCAAATTAAGATTAGCAAAATTAAACCTAATAAAAGTATAAGTAGGTATCTATCTAATCGCATCACGCGATTAACATTTTGTCTTGTTTTCAATCATATCTAGGTATATCTTGGTTAGGTTACTAACCCAAACCAAAGTACGTACCTAAACCAAATATTGTAAATAAATATCAAGGCTGTTTTAGAAATAGAAGTGACTTTTTTACCTCACAAGTAAAAGTAGGCACCTATTACCGTTAGTTCCAACTTTAAATCAACAAAACTCTATTTATCAAGTTCAGTGAGATAGACATTATTATTAAAAAATGTCTATTTATTGGTCGTCAGTTTTTCCGGTATATTACTCTGAAAAGGAAACAAGAAGCCATTACACACTACGGTTCTATCTAACCAGACCTATAAAATGTATGCATATGCATTTATGTACACGAATGCATTTTCTTTTTCAGAGAAGGAACATTATAATTTTACACAGTTTAATATTTTGTTGTTATTGACACTTACTCTAAGATGTTGAATATAACAGACTTGATGATATTGCCTTATCAAAGCGAACGCCTCTTCAGCCACGGGTAGTTGATGATGCTGCCAAGCAAGAACTGCCAAGCACGCCCAAAGTGTCTCATCTTCAACGGTGCGACAGAGCTAAAAGCAGTTAGTACGATGTTAAAAGAAAACCTGTGCAATTCCACTTATTTTATAGATTCGCTTACCTGTAGGGCTGGCTGCCACATGTTCGCGACTACATGTTTCAGTAACTTTTCAGGGAAGGCAGCAATCGACAGGTGTAATATTGAGCCATTGCCACGGCATATTCGCGCTACGCCATCTTCAATACTAAGAATTGTGGGGTTCCTCCCTAGATCCCTACAAAAACGCATTTTTTTACCGACAAAATTTTTAAAATTTGTTGTTTAATTATTAGGTTATCGTGTAACGTAGAAACTTGGATACTAACACGACATCCTTGCTGACAGTGGTGAGAGCAAGCCAGTCTGGTTGCATAGCTGCCCGTGGACAACACCAGGCTACTACAGAGCTAGCACGCAAGCCTACTAGGAGCTCCGTCTCGCAGCTCCAGCATATACTTAGGATTTGAGAACCTGGCAAAAACACAAAGGTTAAGGAGCTTTAGCTCAGGATCTAATAAATATGACTATAACCTGTTGAAGCTCGTAACACCTATAAATAATGGTTTGGAGTCAGGACTCCAGGCAGTATTCCAGTACGATAGATGCAGATGGCTTGCTGCGATGTCCAGGAAATCGAAAGAATCCGGGCTGGATGAAAGCCGACCTAATTCTTTATTTAGAAAAAATAAGTAGCTTTAAACGTACCTACTAAAACAGTTCGATAAATAAAATAAATAGTACATCTGTTATTAGGTATGTACTTGGGGATTTCGGTGAACCGGTTGCCACACCAAACAACATCTCATTCAGGTGTTTTAGCAATACCAGATTCTTTAATTGTAATTCCCCGAAAACTCCTTAGTCATCAGTGAAAATTGATAACATAAATTATTAACAAGTAGGTATTAGGCATGAGAAATTGACCTTTCCTTTCCTTATCTTTATTATTAATGTTATGCAATAAGCATATAAAGAGGCACTGAATCCATATTATAACTATGAGATAATAGGCCATGACATTTAATTTAAAAACCAGGTAAGGTAAGAAGAGTTGACTTAAAACCGACAAGTCGTGTCTTTCCCTGATTGTACACATACTAACTCACTAACGCCATTAATATTGATGAAATAGTCGTGTCTTTCCCTGATGGTACACATACTAACTCACTAACGCCATTAATATTGACGAAATACATAAGAATCAATTCACTCACCTAATTTAACGAACTTGGGCTTGCTATCCTTCACAGTAACGACATAAAGATCCCTGTTATAGTCCAACAAAGCTAGTTGTCTTTCACTTATGGGCCCTGTTTGACTAAGAGCGATGCTGGATACTGTCATCTTGTGCGTCAGCTTCGTCACTGTATTGTCTGCTGAACTTCGAACTATGAGGCCAGTGGGTAGATCGAACACGTGGATCACTAATGAAGATAATTATGAATAAATAAATATCAACAAATGAACAGTTCGCTAACTCTTGTTTACAGATAAAATAAATAACGTACATTTTCTATCACCCTGATCGATAGCAGCCAAAGAATCAGGTCCCAGGGATACTGCAGCACGTCCTAGAGACTCTGGTCGGGCGCCCCAACGGGGACTGGCCAGTAGCCGGCCCATATAACTGTATACTGATAGCCCAGCTCTTTCTACAATGCATATGCATCTGAAAATATATTTTGTGCATATCATAGTAAGACTTGAGCAACTGTACAAAAATTAATTGATTTTTAGGTATGAAAGACCTATTTAATACCTGTATATATTACCTACAGATGTAAGAATAGTTAATTAGTTATGAAATAATATATATTGTGACCGCAAGGAATCCAAAGTAATATGTAGAGGAGAGCTGAAGCTTTGAAAAGTTCCACAATTTACCTTTCGGCAAGCAATATCATGCTTATAGTTCCTTCTTTGAGGTCGAACGTAACTGGTGTATTCCACGACGTCAGCTTGTGTATAAAACACTGCTTCACTGTTGCGATAACCATATGGTTGAAGCCCAGAGCAATTTGGATGACTCTGTCTGGGTAGTCCAATTGGTCACTCTGATCACTTATAATATCCCTTATGGCAATCACTTTCCGTCCTACTTGGTTGCAGGCGTAGGTCTTCCATGTGTATTCTCTGAAAGTTAGAAACGTTCGTTTCAGAAAAGGTTTTTCGTTGCGAATTATGTTATCTGAAACCGTCAAGCTATTTACCGATCAATAATATGAGCGAACAAAACATGTCCGTTTGCACAAGCAGCTGCCAACTGCGTACCATCAGAAGACCAGGCTACGTTGTAGATGCTGCCAGTTGACGGTCGGTCGAGGCAGTGAGACCACTGGAAACAAGTGGGAAATGTAGAAATACCGAGAATTATAATATAGGGTACTGATTATATAACCAAAGTGGCCACTTTGTCCAAGCAACCGTCGGTGATAAAAAAGTTTTGGCTTACCCCATTAGAGTTGCACAGGCGAATGAGATTGTAGCTACCCACGACAAACATGTCGCCAGCAGGAGACCAGCTAACGCTTGTGATTGGCTGATCATGTTTCACGCTCACCGATATTTGCTGACCGAACGTGTCCCAAATCTGAAGAAAAGTATATTCTCACTTACATTAGGTGTTAACCATGTGTTTATTAGAGACTTATGGTAAAGATTTTGATTACCTTAGAATATCCATCTTCAGATCCAGACAGAATTAAATTATTGTTGGCATTCCATGCGATACATAAGATAAGACCTTCGTGTGCTTTCCACTGAAAGAGAAAATATTATTACCAAGTTAGCAATCATATTTATTTGTTTATATATACTTTATTGTACACCACAAAAATACATAACATGAAATAAACACATCAAACACTACAAAATACATAATTCAATCGAGCTAGAATGCCCGATATTTTCCCAAATTATATCCCAAATATCCCACTAGGTGTCTGATAAACAACAGCTTATGGGAAATTCCGTAAAAATAACAAAAATACTATTAGCAAAATACGATAATAGGTAGCAGCATGGTACCTACTTTCGTAATCTTATTGCTAGAATTCAGTTGTTTTATAACGAGTGAATTCCCCTTCGTGTGTAAGATAGCACCGCTATCTGGACTCCATACGGCGCTAAAACAAGGCACGTCGGATTGAACTATGGTCGACCGCAGCAGACCGTTGCGAGACCACACTTTGACGAAACCGTCTTCACCGGCTGAAAAATAATAAAAAACATTGAAAAACCCAAAGATTTTGTTTCTAAGTTTAGTTATAAGGTTTTCAACCTGTCAGGAGTCCAGCTCCATCAGGACTCCACTGTGCTATGAGACAAGCTCCCTGATGCGCATTTACTGATTTCTCTATACGACCGTTGTGATTAACGATGTGGAACCTACAAAAATGTTAAAATTAATAAAATCAAAATTTATTTTCTCCTACATGGGCACTATGAAACGTCAGAAGATAGGTGCATGGTTCCAATTGGTCGTTTCCTGTGAAGAAGAGCCGCCAACTTGCCGGTTACTCTTTTAAAAATAATTGGCTTTTACAATATTTTAAAATTTAATAGTGTTATTAGGTATGGGAGGACAGTGTAGGCCTGTTAACAAGTGCCAAATAAATGAGTGGGAGAAACCGTACCTATTCCACTTAATGAGTAGGTACCTATTTCGTTCTATGAAATTAGAATAAGGACCCATCAAAGACCAAACAATTTGTATTTATAAAACATCACACTCACTTGCCATCTGCTGTCGAAATCAGAATCACATCGTGTTGATGTTTATTGCCGCCAACATTGATTTTTGGAAACAAATGCATGTCATTTGGATAAAAATCATCAGGAAATGTTGTGACTACTATACATTCGCTGTTTACTAGGTTCCATTTCAAGAGTTTGTGATCGTCTCTGCAAAAGTTAAATAATGTGATTATAAACCTACTTATCCACACTGGGTAGATACTTAAATAAAACATCATGTTGGTAGAGTATTTTCATCTCGCGAAGCGACACGCGCTTAACTTGTGTTTACCAAGTGTTCAAATACGCTGTGAATGAGTCTGTAAGCGCGGGAGCTCTCGGTATCGTCCGTGGCAATGGTGAAATCGGAAGTATGTATGTGCGTGTGTGTGAATTATGCGCGGGTGCTACTCGTCTTCACGCACATATTTATTTATTTATTATTTATTAAAACTTTAAGCACAAGTAAAAAAAAATACTGTACAAAGGTCAAAGGCGGACTGGCGGAGGCGGACAGCCTGTTTGTACACTTAGTTATACACAAGTAAGGAGCGTGTCGCTTCATGAGATAAAAATACTGTAAGTACTTAATTTGGATTATATTTGTAAAACTTGATTAACATCTTTCTCATCTCATAATTATATGCGCAGCTGTACTACATACACTTATTATAGTAGATACGGTCGGTTTCCCATGATACCTACCAAAGGAGAGAATTTATCATTCAGTCCGTCCCAGTCACATCCCTATTTCGGTCACTGTACCTTTACTTACCCACATGAAAATACGTCTTCGGTATTATTCCAATTAACGCAAACAACAACACCAGTATGCTTAGGTTCTTTGAAAGTTGATATTTTTAATTTCATGATTATTTGATTTCAATTATGTTTACTTCACAGTTTTGTTGTTAAATTATTTTCTAAACTGATACTATGGCAACGGAACAAAAACAAACTTTCGCGCCGCGCCGTCTAGTGTGCACAAGACAGATGAGTCTTGGGGTTGCAAATGTGAAAAATTGTATATTTTTTTGTCGGAAAAAACCTTGAGGAAAGTCACGTATAATTTAGATGTAAAATTTAAAAGAAAACTCAACTTTCAAATAGTTATAATTATTTTTATTTATTTCAACACATCTTGTCAAAATAATTAAAAATTAATTAATATAACAGACTGTCCATAGTCAAACATGTGTCAAAAATAAAAACTAAAACGTGTTTTATTTTTTCATTAGTTAATTTTTATGGCGTTTATAACATTTTTTTGAGAAAGGCTGCCATGTATTTTCGAGTTTCTACAAACCTCAAGATTCATTTCAATATTAAGTATAGTCTTGATTTTACTAAAAAAATATGTTGTTGCTTGTGATTCTTTAAATGTTTTAAAAAAATTGTTTTGAAGAAACCAAAAATAGAATTACGTTGTTCCCTAGTGATAGCTTTTTGAACGTAAATAATTTTGACAGCGCGATAAAGAGTAATGTCATCTAAAATCTATGTCTGATTCCGATCTGAATGACAGTTCAGCCTCACATGTTCCTACTTTGCGAGTTCCTAATTTTGTGAATTAACTCTTAAAGTATAAAGGATTTACCAGTGTTAGATTGACAAAACGTAACAATGTCGGACGTGCCAGACCTCAGTAGTGACGAGGACAATTTCGAGGACGACGACTGGCAAGAAATGGAAACTAACGATACAACGGTAACATGCTTATTTTGTCCTAACGTTTTATCGAATATTGAAGAAGGAATCGCGCATTGCAAGTCCGTCCATAAGTTTGATTTGAACGAACTCAAATTAAAGTTCAGTATGGATTGCTATTCATACATCAAGTTAGTAAATTATATCAGAACACACAAACCCACCCCAGAGGTTATAACTAACATCAACAAGGCATTGTGGGACGATGAGAAATACTTTCAGCCTGTGGTGCAGGATGAGTGGCTAATGTACGATTTTGACGGTCTTACCAACAAGCCCAGTTCGCCTAAAACATACCATGCCAATGTAGAGAATGGCTTGGTAACCCTATCAGAGGCACACTTCACTGAACTTCAAAGGACGATACAGTTTTTAACGCAACAACTAAGCGAGAGTGCCACTCTTCTGAAGAATGCAAAGGAGGACATTAAGACAATGCAGGATTCAATGCAAACATTGGTAGAAGGTGGTCAATTAAGCAAAAGTAATGAGGAACCCTCAACTAAACTCAATTGTGTAGCAAGTGTTCCCCTAGAGATGGATGATGGCTACTTTAGTACTTATGCTCATTTTGGTATACATTATGATATGCTTTCAGACAAAATCCGCACAGAATCTTATAGAGATGCAATATTGAAAAACAAGGAGACGTTGAAAGATAAAACTGTCTTAGATCTTGGTTGTGGTACCGGTATTTTATCAATGTTTTGTGCAACAGCCGGAGCAAAACAAGTTTATGCTTTAGATCAGTCAGAAATTATATATCATGCAATAGATATTGTTAGAGAAAATAACTTACAAGATGTTATTAAATTAGTTAAAGGAAGGCTTGAAGATACAAAGTTAAATGAAAAAGTTGACATTATTGTCTCTGAATGGATGGGATATTTTTTGCTATTTGAAGGCATGCTAGACAGTGTTATTTACGCAAGAGATCATTGCCTAAAACCTGGCGGACTGCTGTTACCCAATCGATGTAATATAAGCCTTGTCGCTAATGGTGATGTAGATACACACAAAAAACTAATCGAATATTGGTCCAATGTCTATGGATATAAAATGAATTGCATGAAATCTGAAGTTGTACGGGAAGCAAGTATTGACATAGTTGGATCCAAAAATATAATATCAGAACCTTGTGTTGTTAAGGACATTGATATTAACACATGTAAAATAGATGTCATGGACTTTACATCTGACTTTAAACTTCCTATTGTAAAAGATGGTACTTTGACCTCAATTGTCGGTTATTTTGATACCTTTTTTGATCTGCCGAATGCTGTAGAGTTTTCAACTGGACCTCACAAAACACCAACACATTGGAAGCAAACAGTTTTCTATTTTAAAGATTGTAAGGAGGTGAAGAAAGGCGATGTTATTGAAGGTACAATCATTTGCAGTAGACAGAAAACTGATGTCCGAGGTTTATCTATACAGATCAATATATTTGGTAGGAGTCATAAATATATATTAAGTTAAACAAACTACTTGTGATACTTTTTAGAAAGCCTATTGCATTTTGTGAAGTGTCGATGTAAACTATATTAAGACGATAGCGTCAGGGTAGCTCGTGAAATTCAAATTTTCTTACGTTTTTTGCAATTTTCAGGTCAGTATCAGTTTGTATGTTGATCTAAATGTGATTTGGGGCCATATTAAATAGTATTTATCTATAAAATTCAAAAAATTTCATGAAATCATGACAGGAGGAGTGACAGGAGGAGTTGTATTGCTGATTCTAATGATTATAATTCTGTAAAGTCATATTTGTTATGGTTGTGAATCATATTTTAATCAACAAACAACCTGATACATATCTGCAAAACGTAAGTAAAGCCTCGAATACAAATGGCATGTCAGCGTGAGCAGTGGTGGCCCAGTGTGAGCAATGGTGGCCCAGTGGTAATGGTCGCAACTTACTAATTGTGTATTTAATTTCATCACCACTACTCTCAAAACGGTGAAGAAAAACATCGTGAAGAAACCGGCATGTCCTAGAACCAGAAATTCGAAGACATGTGACAAAACAGATAAGTCAACAAAAGAGATTAGTATGCAGGATTGTCAGATATAGTTGAATTTTAGTAAGAAACCGATGGATGTTCTCGAATGAAATTTTATTTTATTAATAGAAAACAAACAGCTCTTTTATAAATTTAAATTTCAGTTGACAACATCCACCGGTTTCTTAGTAAACTTCAATTATATCCAACGATTCTGCATACTTATCTCTTCTGCCGACTGTACCAACCAGCACTGGGCCCGCGTGGTAGATTACAGCCCACTCACTCTGGAAGAGAGAAAGCCTGTGTCCCAGCAGTGGGAACATTATAGGCTGATTATGATGTCGGCTACTTGCATACTTTTTTGCAAGTTACAGGCATGTGTATTTCGGCCTTAAAGAATTTTGCGGCTACCTAAGCGTATCCCCCTTAACTGCTTGATGTGCCTTTGATAATTGTTAAATTGCAAATATGATTTGCATTGTAATTCTGCTGTACTACTAGCAATAAGTATATGTTCGTATATAGCTAAGAGATAGCATTAAATATGGCAGGATAGTTTATAAAGTGTCATTAGAATTCTTTTTTTATCATCTATTTTAGGAAACTGAGATACTCACCAGCGAGTCAGTGTGTTCATCATTTATATCATACACATAGATTATGTCAACCATCTCACATACATTATGTCATGTATTGGAACCTTATTTAACAGAGGGATCTTCATTTTTCCTTTAATATCACATAGAAAATTTACTAAGAAGCTTGTTGCCCACGAGCAATTTAGTTGCCCAGTAACTTTTTTGTCTCCGTCGCTGTCTCCTCTGCTGCGGCGGCTGACGATGCGCACACGGGAGCGACAGCAACGCTACTTTTTTTTGTTAAATTTTCGGTTGAGTAGCAACTGGCTACCCGGCAACTTTTTTGTCGCCGTGCGCGCACTTGCATGGCAAACAATAGACGGGTGAGAGTTGCGCCCAAACCCGCGGACAAAAATGTCTCCCAGCTGTCGCTTCGCTACATGCGCGCACTTTCATACAAACCTGTAGACTTGATGTGGGAGACAAATTAGTTGCGAAGACAAAAGTTGCTCCCTAAGTCTATAATCAAATAAGCCGATTGTGATCTGTTGTTCTTTCAAAGATATTTTAACTTAAAATGTGTATTTGATGAAACATTGTGTTTTTGTTTTTAACCCCCAACTAAAACAGGGTTGTTATAAGTTTAACGTGTGTATCTGTGTGTTTGTCTGCGCCATCGTAGCTCCCAAACGGTTGAACCGATTTTGTTTTAATTATTTTGATTTTGTTTATTGAATTTTTAAATGAAATATATAGATCCTGAATGAAGCAAGTGCCAAAATTATGACAGCTACTAAAGGTAGACTAGAAAAGCCTAATGTATAATCTCCTAACAATACAGGGTGACAGAGTCATCGAGGTGCAACCTGTTACCATGGATTCAGTACATGATTCTGAAGCCTTGGGTTGAAATTTTTCGTCGGTAATAAAAAAATATAAGTATTGCTGAACTTTTCTATGAAACAGCTGATATTTGCGGGTCGAAGTCCCTGCCACCCTCTATAATCTGAATCATTTTATCATACTAGCCATTACCTATTAATACATAGGCTTATAAAATTAAGATTAAGCTAAGATCATCAATGCATAGAGACCTTTTTTATTATTTTTTCTATTTCTTAGATATATAAGAACATGCATCATGACTTTCATGCCTCATGTATATTAGTTATAAATTAATTATCTAAGGGTATTAAAGTAAACATTTCGTCTACGAAAATCTTTATTTTATTTTACACATAATTTACACATAACTAAAAGGTGTTTAAATCTATTTTACACATGTAGAAAAAGACAAGTTGATAAAAAACCATTTGATTTTGAGATTTCATTTTATTAGAGAGAAAATGCAGTTTCATACAAAGATCTTTGTGTTGTTTACATAAAATTATTGTGATTTTTTAAGATAAAACATTTAATATATAATATACATTCGCGTACTTACAATATATATATAGAAAATTATCTTTAGCAATTGCATTTCAATTTCATATTTTCTTTATCATGTGGGATATAATATAATAGAAAATTTTAGGATTTTTACTTCGATTTTTATAAATAACGTTTCTTTATACATTTAATATTATTATGAATTAATTTTGTATGTTTTATTTTAATGGTGTGAAATATTATATGTAATATTTTACGTAAGCAGAGCATTGTGTGAAAAATATTAGACAATTTTGTGGGTAGGTACTTACTATGTTATTAATTTTTTTAAATCTTAAAACGTAGCAGTGTACAGGTCTTTAAATAGCTTAATTACAATGACAATTGAATACTAAACACATTCGGAATGTTGTAATGTCACATTTAAAAGCAATATCTTGTACAAAAGTGGTTTCTATAAGACAGAGATTACAATATTATTAAGGGTGCCTATGTAGGTACTGCTCCAAGCTATGATACAGAAACAACAATTAATATTCATGTACATAAGGCTCAGTATGCTAATCTCTACAATTTTATAAAGCTATATCCCCAATCTGAATGGCATTACTAGACTACATTTCAAATTAAGTAGGTATGTACCTATATTGAATATCCTTAATATTTAGTACCTATGAACTATTAGTAGGTACACTAAATGCACAATATACAGAATTTAATAAATCTCTAATAATTAATATAGATGATAAATATACATATATAAAAAAATCTATTGTTAAATTTGTCTACGATAAGCGTCACCAGTTGGATTATAAATCTATCCTTACCATCCCTGAAATCAAATAGGGACCTAATTGATCATGATTATGGATTCTTTTGATTTGATATTCAATGAGAATGGTCCCACTTACCTACCAGGAAAACTAGGCCTCTGATATACGTTCGAAATGTTTCTGAATTTAGATTAATTTTGTATGGTTACATAAATTCCTATGTTAAGCAGATTCAGTTCAGATTTTAGATGAAAATTTGGCATCTGTGAGTAAACACTTGGCCTAAAATCCTTTAATATCTTTGTAATTGTAAATTCAATGTTTAATTCCGTTCATCAAAAGTACTCTAATTGAAGGACGGTAAATTTACTTTGGGTCCTCCACAAAAGCTTGTTATGTTCAAGTCTAAGCCTAGCTAATAATTCCTGTTCGTCCTCCGGCTGTGACGCCTTTGCCTCTCAGTCTAATAGATCTAATAGGTAGTTGATGTTTACAGAAAGCTGTTCGACTCCATCTGATTTGAGCACGAGCTTTGAAGTTCAATAAATATTTGAGATTTTCTACATTATCCTTAGCTATGTTGTATATAACAATGACAAAAATCTTAATTTGTATCATGAAGATTTACTAATGTACTATCTACCTATTTACTAGAATTTGAAATGGCGTTATCATTTAGAAAATAATTTCATATTAAATAACATTTGGTCAAGAATATCAAGACTCCAATTTAATCGGAAACATTAAAATTAATAAGCGTATTCATCATATTATGGGTT
This sequence comes from Amphipoea oculea, assembly GCA_945859645.1. Lineage (NCBI taxonomy): Eukaryota > Metazoa > Arthropoda > Insecta > Lepidoptera > Noctuidae > Amphipoea > Amphipoea oculea. Next base: position 19,075,842 of record OX243867.1, read on the forward strand.
AAATTTAACACTAATATTAAGCTACATTTATGTTATAGTTAAGTGTTTGATTGAAGAGAAGTGCACATGTGTTTATGATTATGTAAATTAATGTTGTTGCTCCGTCACCAGCATTTGATAGTTACTTACAGATACATTTAGCTCTTAACGACTATATTTGAAATGAGTTCAGTACAGTTTTACACAATAATTATTTCAATTATGAGTAGAAAATAGTTTTATCTATCGATACATCCTCACATATACAGCCAAGACCCTACTGCGAGTAATTTACTACAAGGGTTCTTCAGGGAACAGTTCTGGGACCACATATACCCTAAACTTATTGAATACCGGTCTTTGTCCTCGCAATGGAATCTTGGTAATGAGATATCTTCAAAGCTTTTAGACTTAATATTTAGGCTAGGCTAAAATCTTAGCAGCGAATAATAATGAATCATTTACACTACTGGCGTTACCGCTGAGCGGTATGTCGCCTGTTCGAATTAGCTCACTATGTTGTCTTCCACATAGAGAATCTTTATACATCCAGGCTTTTCGCATTGTGCTTCCAAGTCGTATATTTGTGCGTTACACACAACAATTTTATATTTTAATAAATTAGCAACGTATAATTTAGCTTGCACACATAATTATGTATACTTATCATGTAGTATGGCTTTAGCTTTTTTTCAACAATGAATAGTACATGTTGCAACACCTAGATCTAACGCTATTTACAAATGAGGCTAAATATTATTCCTCTGTTGTCGGTGGGACGCTGTTGTTCTCCTCCTCCTGCTTAGCTCGAGCCTCAGCATCTGGAAAATATTTTTGCATTTAGTTAGTCATTATATTTTTGAATTTATTAAATGAATGGTACTAGTGACTGCGAAGTATGGGGGGATCAGTTTTGTACCTAGGTTTTTTTTTGTTTGTTTTAAATGAACCACGAGTTTAATAAAAAAGATAGTTTTTCTGCTTTGTTTTTCAACATCGGAAGCTAAAGAAGCTTTGAATTTGCCATAATTTTCAGACTAAGGTACTTATACATATTTTATTACTTAGTGAAAATATAGTTACCCTTAGCAGCTTGCTCTTTCCATATCTTCTTGTTGTCGCTGAGGCACGCGACCCACGGCTTCCTGATCTTGAACTTGTTGCTGTTTTCATTTCCTGTAATAGAAAGCAGACATTCGTGATTCCTATGACCACATTCGTTGTTAATAGTACCTACTATATAGGTTACTTAAAAATAACTTGTTGGAGTAGGTTAGTTCCATGATAACAATACCATGCCTTTCTTTCCTGCACTCAAGATTGATAGAACAACGAATGGTATGGTAGGTCTGTGTTGTAAAAACTTAAACAAAATATCGTTTAGTTTTATTGCAGGATAGGTTATACTTACTATTCAAAATATTTTTAATATCATACTATTAGGTTCTTACCTATGAAATTGCCGATTTTTGATACTGGCTGTTGTAAATATCGATAAGAATCTTTCATTCTCTTTAGAATTCCAAATTCAAATTAATTTTGTAATATAGCATGACATTTTGTTTTCAAAATCAGTTGTTCACATTTGTTTTTCCGCCGTTCCATTTTTTTAAATATCGCTGTTTCTGTAACCAAGGAAGAATCGAAATTGCGCGCTATTTTCGAATACGAGTTCCGTCGTGGCACCAACGCAGCAGACAGCACGCAATATAAACGACGTGTATCCGCATGTGAACGCACGGTACGTTTTTGGTTGGATCTCTTCCGTTCTGGAAATTTTGATCTCAATAATGAGCCCCGTGGCCGACCGGAGACGAAAGTCGCTAACGATGAATTGAAAGCCACAATAGAAGCAGATTCATCTCAAATTACGCTGGAACTTGCAGCAGCCTTCAACGTAAGTGATAAATCGATACTGATTCATTTACTTCAAATTGGAAAGATAAAAAACTCTGAAAGTGGGAAACCGTATGAACTCAATGAGCAACAACCACAAACAAAATAGGGTCGAAGCACCGCACGACGGACCATTTCAAATCTATACGTACGAGTTGCGAATGGAAACACCGTCACCCACCACACTCACCAGAAGGTCTGGCTACAACTAATTTCCGTTTTTATTCGGAATTTGCCAACATGGTGGTCAAAAGCGCCTCTAAAGAATTCATCGATTCCCGTCCCCAGGATTTTCATAGCAGAGTCATCAACGAACTTCCACTAAAATGGCAAGTGTATCTTCACTGGCCAATACAATTTCATATGTAAGGACCTAATATGTATGATGAAATGTTACCTAGATATTAAAAATATTTTCAACTCGAGTTAGTTCAATGATACCAAAAAATAAAATCCACACGAGATTGTCAGAATAAATAATTGTATGGTACCTAGACTGTTTTTTTTTTAAACAAACAAAATATAAAGAGTAGATATTATTATAGTCTAATAAAATGCAAGATTGGTTATACTTACTGTCCTTCGAACCTGTGCTCTCTTCATTGATTGGCTCAGCTGAACTGGTGGAGTTCTTGCTACTGGAATGTAGAGGACCCAATATGCATTCAAGCATATCGGCACACACGCCCATGCTGGGTTCCACGATGAACTCGATAAAACCAATCTGCGACTCGGCTACAAGGGTGTTGTTTCTGTCGCACAGTGGACTGAACGGGATCCCCAGATCCCGCTCCTTGTCGCCCTGGAGGAAGAACTCTTCCAGGAGGCTCATTGTCCATCTGTGGTGCAGGTCCCATCTCTAAAACAGTTAAATAAAAGAATTAACTCGTGTCTCATTAAATTATTTTTATAAAAAGCTTTTTATTGGTAGGTATTATGTATGTTTTATAAAAAAAAACAATAATTTTTATAGTACATATCCCATGACTACTTTCAATAAATAATTACTTAATGCTAACTCCTTCATCTGGAGCAGTGGTGGCCCAGAGGCAACGGCCGCGACTTAATAGTGTCGATGAGTTGTGGTCGTGGGTTCGAACCTAAGCAGACACTTTACTAAGTGTAAATTATTTCATCACCACTGCTCTCAAAACGGTAAAGGAAAACATCGTGAGGAAAAGGGCGTGTCCTAAAACCAAAAATTCGAAGACATGATTGCGGCAAACTTCGTAACGTACCCGTCGCGTGGTCTACTAACGTATTTTCTTCCTATTTCTTTCGATTTTTTTTTCGACAGAAAGAGGAGACCTGTGTCCCAGCAGTGGGAATAATTATTGGCTGATTAGGCTTCATCTATATCTTTCTGAAAACAGGTACCAAAGGGTTTGTCCATCTCTTTGACTAAATCCTATTTTTGCCCCTTTGTACTTTTAGGTGTAACTTATCTTGTCATCTAGGTATCTACAAAAAAAATGGGCTCACCTTCGCAGGATGCGAAATATCACAGCAGTGTAGAATGAGGGAGGCTGCCTTCGACTTATCCACAGTAGGCTCTGCGAGCGTCAGCAGTGACCTCATGTTCTTCAGCTGCTGGAAGTGGAAGGACATGTCTGTGGCCAGCACCATGTCGATGACCAGGGTCCTGAACTCGCGGAACTCTTCTCTGGATAAGTTCTGGAGTAGGTTGCACTCTTCGTCGCGCATCAGCCTGGAATTGGGAGAAAGTAAGTTGTTATTTGGTTGCCACCATACATGGGACTAGTTCAGTGTGATGAATTGATAAGGATTGTTCTTTCTTTGACGTTTGTTAGTTGATTTTGATGTCCAAGGCTATGAATCTGCATCGTGAGGTAGCTCTAAGTTAGCGTTTGGTATCCATACATTACCTAACTTCACAAAATTTATACTAGCTATAAGTAGATGCGCAGAAACTGTCGATTGGTCCATCGCGCGTAAATTGAACTAATTAGGTAAGTTATCAAGAACTTAGATAAACATTCAGGGGATTAAACCACCTCCCTCTATACAAATTTACTTAGGACAGCAAATTCGATCGTTTCTAACTATGTCAATGTTATAATTGCGCCATAAAAATGTAAATTTACAGACACCGGTGTCCTAATTGCATGAAATTGCCAGTTGTGTGGTACTGACGGTACAACTAGTCGTTATAGGTTATAAACGTTATGGAACATTAAAGTTACGACTGCTTTCAAATTGATTTGCCGATCATATTGGAGATAAAATTGTAACTTACGACAAAACAATCGTCGTTTAAAAGCTAATTTAAAGCCAATTAAGTAAGTAGGATGGCTAGTTAAATAAATATCTAACATAAGTATATCGCTCTTCTTCTTGGTATCTGTGACCTACATATGTACTTTGAGTAGAGATTTTGAAAAAAATAATCGTACTATACAGGATACCTATACAATTGACCGCGTAGCATTGCACTTTTCTATGAAACAGCAGTTTATTTTTTTATTATCGACGAAAAGTTTCTACTTATGTTAGAAAGAAAGAAAATACGTTTATTTGCAGTGAAAATGACGCAAAAAAGAACATAAACACAAAAAATAAAATAAAAAAGATAGGGGGAAACATGCGTCACATCCACGCAAAACGGCTATCGCTCAGCATTATGCTGCGACCCTATGCAGGACAGAGCTTCAGCGCTGATTTTCAGCGACAGCCGGCGTTAGGGCGTCTAAACCTGCTACCCCGGAACATAAAGGACTAAGGAAGGAACAAGGGTGGGTTTTAGTTAGTAAAAGACTGACACTTCTTTCAGCTCCACCCAGAGCGGGAGGGGTCATTTGATGTCTTCCTATCCACAAAAAAAGGCGTCTAAAATCATGTGCTGAATTCATGCAGTTTGCGCATTCCCCTGTCACTCTGTGACATTTACTCCATCTTGCCTCATTGTTTTCGTTTCCGATTATTGGGATCGATGCCCCATTCTTATGGATGATCACGTACCTACCTTTAAATGGAGCGTAAAATAAAGTGGTTACGTTGAATATTAAAATATTTTTCATCAGGGTTGGGAATTTGCAAAGCAAATCAGAAAATATTTTTGCACCAAAAGTTTAAACAGGGAGCTATACTGTTTATTAAATAATTAGGAGCACTTTAAGTATTTAAAATGCTGCAATACAGCGATCTGACTTCTGACGAGCACTGGGCCTGTGTGGTGGTCCTATTTGATTATGGTTCACTTTCTTCCTCTAAGGCGAGCAAAAGTTATTATTATTAGTAAGGGGGTTAGTGTGATACGCAATTACCTACCCCGCTGATTATAAACTCTGTTGTCACTTGTAAATTTTAATTTTTTGGGATGCATCAAGAAGCCTCCTCGTGTAGCGCAGTTTGTTCCGCCAGTTACTCAACTGAACCGAGCGCTCAGCGCATCCTAGACAGTAACACCCAACACCTTATTTGACTAGCCAATTCTTCCCTTGCGGTGGTAGGGCTAACGACCGCCTGGTTTGCGACCACCCTCCCACCGGAGTTCGGCGTCAAGCAGCCTGCTATGTTTCGTCGATGCGTGGGAGTTCCAGTGCCTTAGGCATCTTCTGGGCGAGCTCGTTCCATCATAGACCTCATCCATCGCTTTCCATCAGGCGTGATCGAGGTCAAGAGCGGGCGCATTCAGCAATACAAAAAAAATTGGTAATTATTTACAAAGGCAGGTTTTGGCTATGTCTCAAATCTACGTCATGAATTGACTGTTTCCTGTCGCTTTCGAAACTTCCACTCCACACAACGCCGACAAAGAAATATCTCAAGGAAATAACCGACAGATAAATAACACATAGGTACCCTCATAGATTAACTCGTCAGTTAGGCTGACGGTAAAATATGGTCAGGACATTTCTTCAACTCGCTCAAAATTCATAGCGCGTTGGTACTGACAATTACTGCCAATCATTGTGAAAAACACCACCGTACCTAGTACCCGACTCACGTACTTGAACTGGAACTGTGCTAAATAAACTAGCTATACAGAGTGGTAAAAAAATCGTGGATCAAATGAAATAGGGATATAAAGGAGATCATTTCTAACGCTTTTAAAGTGAGAAATAGTGTTTGGTATCGCTTCAAAATTTTTGGAAAAAAATTAATTGCTCTTGAAATTTGGTACCCAGAGCCGCAATACAACTTTTGTAGTGCTGATCTAGTAATAATACAACACCGTTTGTTTTATTGTTTTGTATCACATTTTTTTTAAATTACTCTAATTGTAAAAGAATTCGGTGTACAAAAATATTCATAACTTTTCGGGCAATTGAATTATGGTCATGCTCTAGAAAGATTTTTTGTTGGAAATGATCTCCTTTATCTCCCTATTTCGTTTGATCCACGACTTTTTGACCACCCTGTATAATATCCCTAGCTTTTTTCTGTGTCTTTGTCCGCATACAAACTTTTAACCTCGTTGTAGGCACAATTACTCGTTTGGAAGAATCCTCAAGCTTTGAAGGTCAAGCCCCTTTATTAAGAAACGTTGTTTATTTATTTATCACATCACATGTTTCCTTTGCCATTACAGATAATAATAAATCTATTGCGACAAAGTAACTTAAAATATACTTAACTATACCTTACATGCTACACAGTACGTGCATTGTGAACTCACCCAGTGTACAGGTGAATATGTCAATGGCATCTCTAATTTGTGTTATTTCTCTCTCGCCCAACTATCAAATTACAAGTGCAGATAGAGACGGGAACATGTCTAAGCCAAAGCACCAGCTAAGTAACGTTTATAGATCTCGGCCCAAGGAACTTGACTTCCAAAGGTCATGTTTGTTTTTCAGAGTGTTGCAAAAGTGAGATTTAGAAAAATGTGAGACTTGTTAGTTGAAAAACGGGCAAAATCATGAGATTTTTTAAACAGTATTGGCGAAATACGTAATTTGGACCTTCCAGACATCCTGAATTTTTAGGCCATAGCTCCCCTTTATTTTTTATAATGTATATCTCTTTCGTTTTATGCCTGTGCTAGTAATAGAAATTAAATTCTAAATTGTCGGATATGAATGACTCAAGAAGTACAAAAATATAAGGACTACTACGGATAGTTATATAAAATAAAATTCAAGGTTTAGATACATTATAAAATAGTAGATGATTACTACTTAGTTCCTCTAAAACCTACCAAATATTAATATCAAGATTAGACTGTGCGTTACTCGTGAGTCAGTGAGTCATTGAACCATTTACCTATATATACTTAGATATAACAATTATAATGGCTGGTCCCTTTGTAATTTAGCGTAAGGTCAGGAGTGACGTCACGCCCGGCAGATTGATGGATGGCTGCTATGATCGGATCGTAAACAGTCTATACGGATTAACCCTTCCGTGAGTCCTGGGAGATAAATGTAAAGCTGCTGACAATGTGATGGGAGGAAGTAGGTCTAATCAATTTATTCCCGGCAATGGCAATGGACCAAGAAGACTCGTCCCGTAAGAAATCAAAATAGAAAATTGTCCGGGTAATACAGTAAGCAGGTTCACTTGGTTATCGGCCAGTTGAGACGACATGAGTAGCTTATGGTGATATTATAATGAAAAAAATGTGGTTTTTCTATTTCGTGTATAGGGATTTAACATATTATATTTTTGACTCTTTGGTCTAGTATCATGTAAAAGGAATACACGATTCAATGAATTTTTCTCGATACAAAAAAATTGCAAAGTTATATCATTTTTTTTTTTTTACTTTTTTTCGACATCACGGTGTAACGCTTAAGAGTTATTCCATGGAATTTACTTTAAAACATAGAGAATTATCATTATCAAAGTTTACAAGTAGTTTTAAAAAAATTATTATTAATTCATTTATTTTGTTAAAAAAGGAGCAAATTCAATAATGGGAAAAATACAATAAAGCTAAATTGGTATCTTGGTTTCAACCATTGATTATTTAATTATGAAAAAAATAATTTTGTAATATCCTCTCGCCATCAAAGAACCATTTCCAGTGGAATGATTACAAGCAAAAAAAAAAACAAGCATAAAAGGAACGTGCCAAAAGTGGTTTAAAATGCTGTGCATGTTTTAACAGGAAAACAATTCCCGCTTCTCGTACGCACAATACCTACTGGTACCGCTTCCCGATCACCATAAACAATTGTAATTTGCAAGACTAGGATCTTCTAAGCCCGTTTTTATAATTTTTCGGACACCTTCCGAGCTGATTCTGAACAATAATCCGTCAGCACTGTAGTTATTTAGCTACGAACACACTAACTTGTGCACTATAACATCTCCCGCGCCGAAGGCTGGTCTCCGCTGGGATTGTTCGCTATGGCCGAAATTCGGTCTGGAGGACTTTAGTTATATATATTTTCGTATTCACACACAAACTACTTTGTCATTTTCTGAATTTTGGCGGCAAGAAGTTTTGTATTTGGCAACTAAACAAAAATATGCGCAAAACAAATAACATAAAAAACATCTGAACTTACTTAATTTGGACTAATTTTTGAAGGCTCTTTATCTACTTTTGTCTGGTTAGAAGAACATACCAATATTTCTAATCGGCGTTGCGGCGTAGGTAGGTGCACCAAGAGGCCCATATTCTGCAGTAAAACCTAACCACGCAATTTTTTTGGCACATAAATTAAGTAGGTAAACAGACAACAGTGAACACACTATAATGTATTAACAATGTCCCTGAGGAGTGCATTTGCCTAATTAAAACCTTCCCAATTAATTATCTAGCGTGGTCTCGCAGTTCGGGCCTTATCACACTAGCGGTTTGCGAGCGGCTGCGGGGCGGGGCGGGCGCGCAGCGAATGCGTCGCGAACACGCCGCGGCTGCACAGCGAAGACATCGCGGACGCGTGGCAAGTTCGCAACGTTTTCGTCGTGTGTTTGTGGCAAGTTAACGACGTACAATACACTCAGTAACAATGGCGTCCACACACACACGCACAGTAACATTCGCGGCGATCTCGTTGCGCGTCCGCAACGAATTCGCTGCGCATGCGACGCGTGTTCGATGCGCGTCCGCTCCGCTTTGAGGACGCTCGCAATCCGCTAGTATGATAAGGCCCTTAGTGCCAGAGGTAACAAAAAACGGTTAAGCCTGTAATCCTCAAAGGGACGAAGACTAGTTTACTCCTGTTTTCACGGAATTTTGGGGGAGCTTCCTAGAATTTTTTTCGTGTCTAGCAACCACCCTCTGACCTCTAAAAGGTCATTCTTATCTTGTAGTAATCTGAGGCATCTTCTGGGCACGCTCGTTCCATTAGACCTTATCCGTCGCTTTCCATCAGGCGTGATTGAGGTCAAGAGCCCATTCAGCAAAAAAAAAAAAAATATGCTGAAGGTTGGTTGGTTGGTTTGGTTTTACGTTTCTTTTTACTTATGTTATACTTTATTTGGGACACGCATAGGAAATACAAACAATAAAAAATGAAGACTTAAAAACTACTAAAATAAAAAAGACTTATGCTAGGGCAAAAAGGCTATTATCTCAGCATAATGCGGCGATAATTTAAAAAAGCGAAGTTACTTAATAGTCTTAAAAGCTTTTGCGTTAATATCATCTTGCCATTTATAAATATAGCAACTAGATATTATTAAGTAAGTACTTGTGAATGTTACGCCAATGGATGAGAGAGGTCGAAGATCGAGACAAAGACCGAAGGGAGAATAAAACTCCTTATTCCAAGGTAGTTAATAGTTATGTTGTCAGTTACCAATAGGTATATTAATATTGATGTAATTGCACCACGCTTGGAAGGAGCGAACCGATATGTAGAAATTAATAGGGATTCAACTATTCAAGTATCGATATTAGATGTTATTAGTTAAAACGCTACCTATGCACGAGTAGGTGTGTTCTGAAGCTTGGTTCATTAAGAGAAATGTACTGCTGCGTATTTCTAGTGTCGCTATAACAACAAATAATAAAAATATAATTATTGTACGGTGGTACGGAACACATCGTGTTAATTAGCATAAGCAATTTTCAATTATTTAAACCTCAAATTGCATCCAATAACTAGTACCTAATTACTCATAGGTTTCAGGTCATTTTTGGGATGCATGAAGAAGCCTCCTCGTGTAGCGCAGTTTGTTTCGCCAGTACTCAACTGAATCGAGCGCTCGGCGCATCCTGGACAGTCACATTCAACACCATATTTGACTGGCCAATACTTTTGCGGTGGTGGCTAACGCCCGCCTGGTTTGCGACCGTCCTCCCACCGGAGTCAAGCAGCCTGCTGTGTTTCGTCGATGCGTGGGAGTTTCAGTGCCTTAGGCATCTTCTGGACACGCTCGTTCCAACATAGACCTCATCCATCGCTTTCCATCAGGCGTGATCGAGGTCAAGAGAGGGCCCATTCAGCAATAAAAAAAAAGGTTTGTTCAGATAATGCATAGTCGGTAACCTATTTAGCATTATCTGATCAAAGTCTCTGAAAGAAATCCATTCCCCCTGTTGTTTACGTCGCCTTGTAGACACGGACTAAAAAATTTGCATAAAGCCGAGCTGATGTCATCGTTCATCAATCACACAACGTCGTCTGAAGATAAAGTATCCTATTTCTATGAAAATAGCCTGCGATAAGTACTCTGTAAGCAGACTGAAGGTTCCTTGAGTGTATCGTCTCCCTGCTTTTTCTTGGCATGTGGAACGTTATTAGCAAGTTTTGCTCACGAGAGTAGGTTCGATTCATAAAAGGTATAGTGAATAAATCGTATTCTAAAGACGGTATAGCAGTGTACGAGTATATGTTAGATTTTGTTAATAGCTACAAATTCCTCCATATTAATGAATCTGGTCAGCATAGCTATTCACAACCATACGACAGGCTATCGTATCGAAAACCTGACATTTCGATAACCTGATTTGACTTGTCCTCAACAGAAAATAGCTGTTGGAAGAATAGCGGGCGTCTATTTAATTTAAACAGACAAAATTTTCGGATTTTGGACTTGTGAACAGCATAATAGAAGACTCCTACGATAACAATGATTAATGTTCGATACGATACGGAAGCGTATCGAGTGTTTGTGAATAGCTATGCTGGTCTGTTCTCAACCAGGAAAACATATGCCTGGTTGAGAACACACCCCTGACTCTTAATGATAGCATTACGGAGTATTTTATTATGCGGTAGGGATTCTCCTACATACCAGTAAGTTTCAGCGACTTACCATCAAAGGGTACCAATTTTACAAAGTAACAAATCAACTGGTCTATTTACTTGTTACTAATCCTACTATAATAATTAATAATCACACTAATCACACTATAATAATACGAGTATTATAAAGGCGAAAATTTGTGAGGATGGATGGATGGATGTTTGTTACTCTTTCACGCAAAAACTACTGAACGGATTTGGATGAAATTTGGCACACATATAGTTTATAACCAGGAATAACACATAGGATACTTTTTATCCTGATTTTCCCACGGGATCGGCACTTAAGCGAGTGAAACCGCGGGGCGCTGCTGGTATTTTACTAAAGCAGTAAAAGTTTAAGAAAGTCTTAGTCGTTTGGTTCCCTTTTCCTCTGTACGTTTTTGAATGACTTCCCTAGAATAGTCAATACTCCGTCCATCAGTACTGTGCCAACCAGCAAATAAAAAACCACGGATATATGAAAAAAACGAACAAGCCAACGCTCACGTTTACAAACGGAACGTACGAGTATGTAATACACCGGACAGGCATTTGTGGCACGGATCGCTGGGCATTCGCTACTGACAGCGGCACGTCTACATCAATAGTCGAGTTGAATGCGGTTGATATTTATCAAACAACTTGATTATTTGATTATTAACTACCGATTAAAAGCTGTTTCTTTCATGAGAATATGAGGGGAATTGGTGGAATTTTTGTTATAATTTATTAGGTGTTTTGGATTTTGAGCGCTCAATATTTGGTACCTACTCTGAGTCAAAGCATGCACAGTTTCTGATTTTTTACTGTGTTAATCATAAATTAATAATGATTATTATAAGTATTAATATTTGTAAAAAGTGTTTCAACATCCAAACAAACCTATTGAGGTTTTTGTGCTGTTTCTGCTTATATTTTGCTTTGTTGCTTAATTAATAAGTTACAATACAAAAAAAAAAAAAAAAACATAAGAAGTTTTGCGAGAATTTCGCGGGCTTTCACCGTTAAAGTAAATAAATGAGTTTGACAAGTTGTCAACTTCAAATTTTTAAATCAGGAACCGGGTGTCAGTCTGACTTTACTTTTATTGGCTGACTATTGAATGATGGATCCTTCGATCAATAATGGACCTCCTAGACTAGAATGGACGCTTGGAATATCGCCATAACCACTTATTACCACGATTGAAAATTATTATATGTCTTATCTGCACCCTAATTGCGTAACAATCATCATTACTAACAATCTGAACCATTTTGAAGGATATTGCTAATCCATTGCTTCATATTTTCGAAAAATTTGTTTTTGTTTTAATGAAAGTTGTTGAACTGTCAAAATGAAAGTCTTTCCTACTAATAGTGTGTTACGCAATCAATCTGCTGGTTAGAAAGGGGGTGACTACCGAGATGACGACTAATAGAGAAGTATGGAAGAAAAAAAAACCGAGTGTGCTTATGACCACACGACTGAAGTGAAACTTCGCTATGAGAAGAAGAGAGAAAGAAAATGTGCGCGCGCACTGCTTTCTCTTGCTTATATCCCCCACTCAACTCCCGTTCGCCTCACCCGATCACACTTTTCGTAACGCTTACGTCACGTTCGCCAGCTTACTCCCCAAGTCAAGCGTGCGTAAAGAAGTTTCACTTCAAAAAGCGGCGACCCCAAATAAATTGGGATAAGGCCAGAAGAATGTATGATGATGATGATCGGAGGGGCAATTCTCGTAATTTTAAGAACGCTCACAGTCTGATCTCAGTCTCAATCTGTAAAAAAATACCTCTAATTTCCGTACATTATGATAAGTTTTTGACATTTGTTTGTCGCTGAGATGAGACTGTGACTAGATTTTGAATTGGAGGAGAATTGGCTTTCTTGTGTCGCCACGTAATTTTTTATTTTTTTATTGCTCTTGACCTCGATCACGCCTGATGGAAAGCGATGGATGAGGTCTATAATGGAACGAGCGTACCCAGAAGATGCCTAAGGCACTGGAACTCCCACGCATCGACGAAACACAGCAGGCTGCTTGACGACGGATTCCGGTGGGAGAGTGGTCGCAAACCAGGCGGGCGTTAACCCTACCACCGCAAAGAAAGAATTGGCCAGTCAAATTTATGGTGTTGGGTGTAATTGTCAGGATGCGCCGAGCGCTCGGTTCAGTTGAATAACTGGCGGAACAAACTGCGCTACACGAGGAGGCTTCTTCATGCATCCCAAAATAATACAGGGTAGGTTCATTTAACGCTAGTACTAAAATCTATGTACCTAGGTGATTCCCGTTACTTTACGTAGGTATCACCGATACACACAAGGAAACGTTTCAAGAGTTATGTCAATCCGCGTAAAAAAGGAACTAAATATTTTACAGCGGCTTTTATTAAAGATGGTATTCAAGTGTGATAATAAAAGGTATATTTTTACGACACAGTCCATCATGTTTCGGATATACATTTTAGGCACACTTCGAGTGAAAATAGCTACATTCATGTCTCGAGGGAAATTATGACGCATCTTCGCCTTCAAGCGAGATTCTTTTGTTAGCTAACTCAGAATTTTCATCTTTATCTACCTTCCTTTCACAAATTTTTTCCTGGAAATTGTTCAGCATGTGTCGTATTGAAAGATGACGTCTTTGTAAATCAATGAATGGGTTGTTATTTGGTTGTTCGTTTCCCTTCATTACGCATGTTTATTTAGATGGAAAAAAAGCTTTTTTATTTTTTTTTAATGCATAAGAAATTGTGGCAATAAATCCTTTGATATTATAAAACTAATATTTGCATCATCATCTGCGTAGCCTTTTCCCAACTATGTTAGGGTCGGCTTCCAGTCTAACCGGATGCAGCTGAATACCAGTATTTTACATGAAGCGACTCCCTATCAGACCTCCACAACCCAGTTACTGGGTAATACGATACCGCTTGGTAAGACTGGTTGTCAGATTTTCGGGTTTCTGACGACTCGTAACGACTGTTAAAGATCCACGAATGACAGCCGGGACCAACGGCTTAACGTGCTTTCCGAGGCACGGAGGGATCTTGGTATGTAAAGATGGTCACCCATCCACGGACCAACCACGGCAAGCATAGCTTAACCTGATCGATCGACCCGTGCGGCTGATATTACTAAGCCACAAGCCCCTAATATTTACATGTAAAACTTACTTTTTAAAATAGATAATGGAAGCGAAACATTATACAGAAACCAGCATGTTGGCAGTTAATTCCCTTCACCAAGCACCTAGCCAAAAACGTCCCTTTGTGTTCACTAGTTCCTTTAGTAGTTCATTTGAAGGAACTAACGTCATTACGTCACTACCAAGAAGCAGAATTACCATTTCAGTACAAATTTCTTTTTCATCAGCTATCCTCTCAAACATGGACAGGGAAGCGAAAATACTTTAAAAATGCAATAGCTTTCGGAAAAAGCCACCAAAGGATTGCCAAGTGCACTGTCCTAACAAAAAATTACAATATTTCCTTTGAAATAAACGTCTGGAAAGATATCGAGGGGACGAACGCGCTTGTGTTTGATTAAAATGTAAATCGTCGGCGGGATCCATCGCACAATACTGACTGCTGAGGGGTTCCGAAAGGGGTTTAGTTTTCTGTTTTAATATACAGACCTGGCCTTGGGTGAAGTTTGCTGAAATGAATTTTTAGTACCGTTATGGAATACATTATCTTTCTCGTTGTTTTGTCTGTCTATATTTGATTGACTATATAAGGATCATGCAAATGGAATAGATTACTCTTTATTATGTACAATGTACACCATATAAATTACAGATATTTTTTTACAAAGGGTGACTATTATACTAATCTAACTAAATCATCATCTGCCTAGCCTTTTCCCAACTATGTTGGGGTCGGCTTCAAGTCTAACTGGATGCAACTGAATACCAGTATTTTACATGGAGCGACTGCCTACTTGACCTCCACAACCCAGTTACTGGGTAATACGACACCCCTTGGTAAGACTGGTTGTCAGATTTTCGGGCTTCTGACGAGCCGTAACGATTGTCAAAGATCCACGAATGACAGCCGGGACCAACGGCTTAACGTGCTTACCTAGGCACGGAGGGGTCTTGGTATGTAAAGAATCTACTAATCTAAATAAATATATACATATAAAAATAATAAACCTAATCTACTCAAAACTTAAAATCTCACCTTGGTTTACACCCGTGAGATTTTAACTACGAATACCTACGAAACTGAGAAAATAAAATTTTAAAACAAAATAATAATAATAGTATAATTTTTATATTTTTAAATGTTTTTATATATTTTTTATATACTAATATTAAAAAAAAAATAATTTATATGTATACAGGGTGTTACAGAAAGGGTATATCAATACAAACGGGTTGAAGAGTGTATCTGGTCTAGAATCTCTGTACAAAATTTCAGCTCAAAAGCAGTAACTTTGGAAATGCTTAATATTTTTTTATTTCGATAGTTTATTAAATTGAAATCATAAAAAACGTGTCACCGCACTACGAGGGTCATTATCCATTATTTGTAGTGTGTCTGTGCGCCTAGTACACGCACATCACGCCGCCGCGCGCCAGTGCAGCGCCGTGATGTCGAATTAAAAAAATATTAAGCATTTTCAAAGTTAATGCTTTTGAGCTGAAATTTTGTACAGAGATTCTAGACCAGATACATTCTTCAACCCGTTTGTATTGATATACCCTTTCCGTAACACCCTGTATAATGAAATAAAGGAAATAGTTTTAAACCTCTTCATTTCATATTATAATAACAAACTTCTCCATCATTTACAGCATCTAAAAGGTCAAATCCGTACCTGAAAGCGGCACTTATGTGATGATTCTCGAGGACAGCCCTATCGTTGTACAGCAGGGCGGTGTCAGATCCCGACATCACATGAAAGTTGTTGGTAGTTCCCGTGTGTTCGTAGTCATGTACCACGGCTGCCACCAGTGTCGCGAAGATCTCCAGGTCTGATAGCCAGTTCTGTGGAAAAATTAAAACGGTTAAGTTTTTAAATTTTTGGGAAATGGTCTGCTAGGGATGTTACTCTGTCGATTTTATAGATCTTCGTTTTTTTTTTAAATTATGTTTATATCTGGAATGGCTTGTGAGTATTTGACCTCGTATTATAAATCTGAAAGCAGTCAGTCGTTGTAATGTTTGTCTCATAAATTACGGTCTAAAACATACTGTCATTGAAAATAATTAAAAATGTTTATGTAAGTAATATCATAATAATAAAAAGCGGTTGAAAATATTGAATTAGGTTAAAGAAGCTGAAATTGGGACAAAATTAAGCCGGAACTAAAAGTGCTCTTGGGAAAGATAATTTTGTAAAGTTTTTTTATAAGTTACGACTTATGCGCCAAAGTTAAAGTTGCCATGGGGTATTAACTCCATTCGGATTAAACTAGTTAAATTAGTTTGGGTCCTTTGGCTTGTTTTAAAGTTTAGTTATGTCTTGTTAATTCAGTTCCTTACTTCAACTACAAGTTTGGCCGTTTAAACCAAGTCAAGTGTGCTCATTAGTGAGCTTGTCTTCTGCACTTTAATGGTTTGTCTAATTCGTATTATAATTGTCAGTTCTATCTTCCTTAAGCCCCAATACACGATGCAAGACTGTGATATGCAATGCATTAAAGCAAGAAATCCATCATCATCATTTCAGCCGAAAGACGTCCACTGTTGGACATAGGCCTCCCCCAAGCCTCCACTTCGACTGGTTTTGTGCTTCTCGCATCCAACGAGTTCCTGCAGCCTTTACAGGGTCGTCGGTCCACCATGTGGGAGGCCTTCCAAAGGTACGTCTTCCGGTATGCGGTCGCGATTCCAGAACTAAGCAAGAAATTACTTGCATCGTATAAATACTGTTTGGATGGTGCAACTTTTATTGTTGCTTCAAGTTATGGTATTAGCATAATCAGCCTATAATGTTTCCTCTACTGGGCACAGGCCTCCGCTCTGTGAGAGGGAGTGGGCCGTAATCTACCACACGGGCCCAGTGCGGGTTGGTATATGTCACATGTCTTCGAATTTTTGGTTCTAAGACATGCCGGTTTCCTCACGATGTTTTCCTTCACCGTTTCTGAGAGATGTTATTTTCATGAAATAATTTGCACAAAGTAAAGCGCCTTTCCAGGTTCAAACCTACGACCTAAAAGTCGTAAGTCGCGGCCGTTACCACTGGGCCACCACTGCTCTTAACTTACGGTATGTCACAGGAAATTAGGGTCTACACAGACGAACTGCATTTCAGCTGCAACGTCGCAGTTGTCTTAACTGCTTCGAAACCTAGTTATGTCAACTGCATCCAAACTGCGATGTTGTAGCTGGCATGCAGTTCAAATGCAGTCCGTCTGTAGACCCTTAAATCGCACTGTGTCTACCTTACAATCTTGCTTACCATCAGTCCAGTCTGACACAGCATATAGTGGACTGTTTGTGCGACGTCAGCAGCGTGGAGGTTATTGTGGTAAGGGTTGTGGAACTTGCAGTAGCCTTCCTCTATCCTGTTGAGGAAGTTCTCCAGCGTCGTGGGCGGGACCTGGTGAAGACAAACCAGTTCATAATGAATGAAATACTTAATACTAGCTTTCGGAAAAGTAGTTACTTCTATGCTGAAATGTTAGCCGGAGAAGGCTACTATTAGTACTAAACTAAGCGTTGTTAAGGCCTGTTGAGGGAAACCCTCGTCCAGGTAGATCCGACTATTTATTTATTAACTATTTTTGTAGGTACCCAAATCAAACAAATAAAGCTAGAGTACAAAGGTTTGAGTACTGCTAATCTTTTAAGAAATTTCTGCCAGCAGGTCTGTTCAGTTTTTCCAAATCAAAACTGGTTTCTTCTAACGTGCCAACGATGCACGAAATTGGCCGAGGACAGAGCAGTTTATCTGAAAATCAGTTTCGGCCGGTACCTAATATAATTATTATGGGTCATGCAATTTTGGGTTCGTGACTTGTCAGAAAATGTTCTCTTTTTTTCATTCAATATAGTACCTAAATCGTAATAAAAGACGAACTCGGATATATGTAGGTATGTACTACTTGATATTCAACTATCAAAATATATTTCATATGATTAAGTTATTTAAATCCTGAAATCAATTTTATCGTAATTCCCACTTAAACAGGTAAAAGATCTGCCTATTCAAATGGAAAACCCACTTGTAAGTAAGTTTCCGGCATGCAATGCCATCCTCTAAACTTAGAGACTCGGAAATCCCATTTCAATTCAATTTTGCAGAACTGCCGCAAACGCAGGAGATAAAGGACCTAAGTACCTACCGAAGTTTTCTACGGCATTCTCCACTTGGCTTGATCTGATGTAGAAATTGAAATTCTTCGGATATTTTATTAAAAAGTCTTTCGCAATAAAATAAAATGAAATACTTAGGTACATCATATTTCACTTGAAGAGTTTATTTAAATTACATAAAGACGGTATTTGTGCTAAAAAAATTAAAACAGTTTTGGACCTAATAATCTGCCTTGAGGAAATCCTCAATTTATTTTAACCTTTATAATCGCAGCATGATCGTGACCTCAAAATTGAAAGATACACACATCAAAAGTGTCTAGGGATCAACATATATTTTTGCAATAACTTTTCTCCTGATTGATATTAATTAAAATTTTCTTTAAGGATTCATCAAATAAAGTGTTTTCGTTTGTCACAGTAACGATAAACCAAGTCACCTTTGCATTAATAAAGAAATTTGCCATTTTCCTAATAAAGGGATTTTTGACATTTGAACCACTAACACAAAAGTTCGAAAAAAAGACTGAAATAACAGTTTTCTTTAAAATTTTATTGGGTAACTTAAACAATTAATAATCCGTGTTTCTACCGCGAACACTAACAACACAAGAACATCGGTTTGGCATACTCAAAATGAGTTCATCCAAATCACGCTGTGGAATGGCCGCCCATGTTCGTTGCAACAACAAAAAAAGGTCTTCTTGCGACTGGATACCCTCCATATTCGGCAGAGCTCTTCTCTGTAGCATATCCCATGCATGCTCAATCGGGTTCAAGTCTGGCGACTGAGCAGGCCAGGGCAGGACATTGATGTTAGCTGCGGCGAGAGTCTGTCTTACAACTCTTGCGGTGTGCGGTCGTGCATTATCATGCATTAACTGAAATAAGGGACCGATTTGCACTTGTAGAGGAACGATGACGTCTGATACAATCGTCTCAGCATAAATTTGAGCGTTGAGGTTGCCTCTGATCCAAATCAACTCAGTTCTTCCGCCGATCCAAATACCCGCCCATACCATGATGGTTCCACCACTATAAGGATGGACTTCCTGGCAGGATTTTAATCGCTGTTGGCGTCCAGGGGTTCTCCAGTGTCGTATACGTCTTGTATCCGGTCTCATACCAAAACGAGACTCATCAGAAAAGCACACGAAACGCCATTGTTCTTCTGCCCAATGTCTGTGTTCAAGAGCCCATTGATATCGAATCCTACGATTGTGCATTGCTATAGGTGGTACCCGTAGCGGTCTTCGGGAATGAAGGTTCACTTCATGCAAGCGGTTTCTGACTGTTTGGTCGCTAATTAAGTTCCCTGAAGAGTGATGAAGCCTCACGGCTAACATCATGGCGGTTATTGTTGGAGCTCTTCGAGTTAAGATTTCAATGTATCGGTCTTGTCTCCGTGTGGTGCAGCCATACCGTCCTCCATGGCGCTCAGCCACGGTACCAGTGCTTCGGTAACGTGTCCAAAGTCGACTGATAACACTCTGACTTGTATTCAGAGCTAAAGCCACAGTACGTTGCCGGGAACCAGCTTCTATCATTCCCACGGCTCTGAGCATTTCTTCCCTGCTTAAATGACGT
Organism: Amphipoea oculea; assembly: GCA_945859645.1. Classification (NCBI taxonomy): domain Eukaryota; kingdom Metazoa; phylum Arthropoda; class Insecta; order Lepidoptera; family Noctuidae; genus Amphipoea; species Amphipoea oculea. The sequence continues at coordinate 19,095,712 of OX243867.1, forward strand.
CGCCGCTCCATAATAACGTTGGTTTTAATCAGTAGTAGGGAAACAGTAGCACTAATAATGTCTTCAATGCGTTGTATGTTTTTATAGGGAAAATATTGACAGCTGATTTTCATCTTTTACTCGAATTTGATTCACAGTTCCTGATTCAAATTATGAAATGCACCAAAAAGGATCCATATAAATTTATAAAATCATAAATTTATTACAAAGCCACATCTCAATCTCAAGAAATCCGCATAAAAATGCTTGATCCCTAGACACTTTTGATGTGTGTATTTGAATAACAAAAGTAGTTGACAACAATGATACTGCAATCAAAATCTTTGGGGATTCTTTGGAAACATTGTATTCAGCAATAACTGTTTGTAAGCCGTTATTAGAAAGTCTTCCCACGTAATTATTTTATCAAAATTCGTCCCACAAAAGAGTACTCGTCAAGAATTACCTCCAACACGTATTCTGAAACTTTTAAAGGTAACGTTGGGAGTCTAATAAAACTTCCATCAAGAGTTCCCCTGGTGATTTTTTCCCGAAATCACAACTTTAATATTAAAAAATAATGTAGCGAGATGAAACTTTTTGAATAGGTAATTATGTTATTTTTAGAAAAGTTGTTTTTATTGGAGAATTACGGTTGTCATTGATCACGTATATATTCACTTGACCAGAAGACTGGCCTATTTTTTGGCCAAAGAATCAGTATCGCCATACAATGTGTAACTATTCCAGATTACGTAAAAGTTAACTTTAAAATGCGTAGTAAAATAAATATAAAAACTGCCTTATCTTGTTGGATTATCTTATTCATGATTTCTACCAGACATTAAAATAGCGTACGTGTATCAATTTTGACAACAAAAAAATAATATTTATGCGTATTAAATTACATTCTATCGTACTAATGATGGGATCGAATGTGTTCGCTTCAAATGAATAAACCGAAAATAATAATTTCATATTATAGGTAAATCAGTATAGAAAAAAATGGACAAATCGTCATGAATAAAACCACAAAAATAAAAAAAAAATAACACACAACATTAATAGTTGTTTAATTCACTTAGTTGAATCTTTTCCACTTCTTTCTTCAGATTATTTAAAAGATAAATGAAAGAAAGGAAAGCAAACTTCCCGGGGAGTAACTAACCGACAAATTGGATTAATGTCTTCCTAAACGAAGGTTAATTTAACTTATCGACATTTCAGAGTGGATTTGGGGCAATTGATTTTCCAAATGCTTTTGCATGAGTTCATCAGGCGTAGAATTTACTATCGTTCTACGTTAGGTAACATTTCATTTAAAATTCCCTGTAATATATTTATAGTAGTATATATAATCTTTATTTTATTATAAATATAATTCTTTTGTACGTATGTATGTCACTGAACTCTTAAACGGCTGGGACGATTTTGATGAAACTTTTTTTGTGTGTTTGAATAGGCCCCTGAATGGTTTAGAGTCACAATAGGACACGATAGGTGGAGCTGTTCGGGCAGGACAGCAACTGTCAGCTCCGCTAGTTATATAGGGTGAATTTTCCAAGTGGGCGTGGATGGCCAAATTCTAAACTATGAGGAATAGCGAAAAGTACTCAAAGGAGTCGCGGGCTCGATTTTGATAAAAACTAAAATTGCGTCATTGGATTTTTGAAAAATCAATATTTCTAGCCAGGAATCGAACCTGTTGATTTTGAAAAAAAAAACACACACTGTATTATTACACCATTCGATAGTGTCCCTAATAAGGATCAAATTCTGGGAAGTAATGACATACGGCAAACTTAAGGAAAATGTTGAATTTTAATAAACTGCTTCTTTATTCATACTTTGTTCGAAATGATGCTCAATATTTTTACACCCGAAACACTCGTAGCGCAGTCACCTTCACAAAATTATGTTCTAAATTCAAATTTTTAGTTGCAGTACAATCCTTGAGACGTCGAATCCAGCTATGTATTCAAAAACAATTGTCATAATTTTGAACAATTAATCAGTTAAGGTGTAATAGGTAGGTAGCATAAGAAAATAAAAAAGTATTTTGATAAAAATGAGCTCTTTCCTTTAGTTTGCCGTATGTCATTACTTCCCAGAATTTGATCCTTATTAGCGACACTATCGAATGGTGTAATAATACAGCGTGTGTTTTTTTTTTTCAAAATCAACAGGTTCGATTCCTGGCCAGAAATATTGATTTTTCAAAAATCCAATGATGCAGTTTTAGTTTTCATCAAAATCGAGCCCGCGACTCCTTTGAGTACTTTTCGCTATTCCTCATAGTTTCGGATTTGGCCATCCACGCCCACTTGAAAAATTCACCCTGTATATTTTTTAATAACGATAACTGTTGCATTCATCATACATTTTAGTTCTTATTTAGCAAGGTACTCAAAGATGGAAAGCTTAACGTAAATGTTAAAAGCAACTGCACTCTCGTAAAGGAAACAAGGACTCTTTTATGTGCATCATATTATCCTTACTTTATGGATGGAGAATGGAAGAAGGAAACGTGTTGCGCTGACCCCAAGTAACATGGCGCAAGCGCAGGAAGATTATAATTATTATGATTTTATGACGGAAACCGAGAGAGTTGCGCAAAACGTATTATATTGTCTTAGCCGACAAATGCAGATAAAAAGGTAACAAGACAAAATCCTCAATTGCACATGTATTATGTTAACGAATAAGGTTTAAAAATACAAAACCGACATGGGTGTCTTTAGTATTTTATTTAAAAAAAAAAAAGAAAAAAATATAGATTTTGATTAATGGCAACGTATTCATCATCATTCATCCATCTAGAAACTCAACAAATACTATCAATCATTGCTGAAGCTTCATTTCCAAATTATTTTAACATAAAAATATTTTAAGAAAGAATTTGTGGTACAGACGCCAGCCAGCACATCAAGCTACTACAATCTGTCAAATTTCTTTAATAGATTTTCAACTTATCCCTAAAGCATAAGGTTCAAAGTTGATTGGAAAAATTTGACAGTTTCGGATAGCTTGATGTGCTGGCGGCGTCTGTACCAAACAGTTCGAAACGTCATTTTGTTTTTTGTTTTCTTAGTGGACTTGTCCTTATTCAACCTGATAAAACAAAACAATCACGTACTTCAGCTATAAAGGGTCAAATTAAATTAGCTACCGAAACTCCGCATACGTGATGAATATGGATTCCTAAATACGATAAAATAAAAAATAAATAAATTTGATGATTTTTGTAGTGGGGTCATCGACTGCTGTTAGTGTATCCACATGAAATATCAATTTCAAAACTCGTTTTTTTTATGTTTTTTAGGTAGTATCAATATCTAAACACATTAAAAAAAAAAAAAAACATATTTTTCCACTCGTACTTCCAGTAACAACACTACCAGCGGTCATTGACCCCTAAAAAGCGTCAAATCTTTTTGACGTGATAACGTCTTATAAATAGATGAACGCCGGCTGCATGCACGAAATAGCATGACTCATTGTCATGTTCCGTTTAAGCCGAGCGTGCAAGCGAGAGCGCGGAACAAGCGATAGAGAGGCACGATATGACGTTATCACGTATAATTATCATCCGTAAACCGACTTTACAGACAACCAATTTTTTTATTTTAATATTTTCGTGTTTAGAACTTTAGATATCAATATGTACTCATCACGTCTGCAGAGTTTCGCTACTGTGTATTCAGATTTTAACGCCCTTACCTTAAACTTGTGAATCATGCCGTATCTATTCAGAAGCTCGTAACCAAGATACTTGACAGGCGCTCCGCCTGATGCCTCGTGCAGAGCAAACACATCGAAAGACCATTCATCCAGCGTCTGAAACAAAAGGATTTGGTGTAGATGTAATGTCGGTCCTGCAGTTGCAATATTCAGTAGCCATTGGTTAACCCAAATCATTAGTCATTTATTTTAATTAGTCTGAGACTCAGAACTTTTTGAACGTCAAAATTACATAAGACAATCTCGTATATCGCCTAAAACCGTTTTGCCGTTTTGGGTGAGTTTTATAAATCGTTTACCCGCATAAGTTTCGAAAGGCACGTGGCGCCATCTATTATGATAATAACGTAATTGTTGTTTTCCTCAGAAACAGCATTTTTTTCGGGATGAAAGGTACCCAAAGTCCGTTTCTGTACACCTGAAAACGTATATGCAAAATTTCAGGATGATCGGTTCAGTGGTATAAGCCTGTGAAAAGGTAACAACCAAACAAACAAACTTACTTTCGCATTTATAATATTATAGTTAGGATTAGGATTAGGACTAGTTAGGATATTCTATGAGATTTTATCGAGAACAGCACCCTTATTAATTTCAATTTGAATGATTTTGAAAGATATTGTTAATGTAAAAGTATCAGGAAATTAGAAGTTAGTATCTAGTAACTTCTCATTTCATCCGGCTTTTGAGAGAATGCGTTCTTGACACCCGTCAGTTTCATACAAACGAATACGTGTTTTGCGAATATAATCTTTATTAGTTACTAGAATTTTTGCACTGACAGCTGTCAGGAACGCTTTCACCCGACGGCCGGAATTCGGATATCTATGGCCGGAATTTAGTAGGTTATAATTGAGCATTCTACCAAACAGAGAAAAATAGAGACGAATGAAATGGGCCGCGGGAACTATGTATTATGGAATTCCTATTATTATCGATTGTTTAATTTAATAAACAAGAGCTACACATCCACAACTAACTACATCATTTTTACTATTCGAACTATACGCAAGTTTATATGCAGGAATGTTTGCACTGCCGTGTTAGAGAATTGTTTGCCGTAGAAAGCGCAAAAAATAGACATTCAAAGTTGAGCTAGCGAATGTATTGGTAGGGGAGTCCAGAGGGTTTTTGAGCAAGCATATTCAGGGCGAGAAGTTGATAGCTGAGTAGGTCTGGCATGAGGAGAAAACACCGAAAATATATTTAAAAAGTTTCTGATAGGAGACCCCTGGTCAGGAGACCACTTTCAGATTTCAAAAAAGGGACGAAATTAAAGTGATCTTCAGAGGCGTTGGTTTTGGCATGATCGGGTCTGGCCTAACCCATAATGACTTAAATAGGCAAATCTGACGGAGAAATTGTGGGCTTTCCCCAAATCTGACGACTTTGAAAACTCAGATTTGGGCCATTTCTAAAAGGATATTCAGGGCGAATGAAAGTTATTCTATGCAATAGTGTTACGTGTCCTGATAGTGAATATATAAATATCTGACGGGATGATGGAGCCTTTTGGCAAATATGAGGAAATTTCATCAATTCAGAAAATTACCCAAAAGTGGCCATAATTTTGCATTTATCCCTAAATCAAGGAACCTAGTAGCTTCGATTGCTATTTGCATTGGAAGGTGACACGTTTGTGAAGATTTCTCCATATTCAGAAGTTTGAAAATACTTAACACTTGAACGTAATTATTAAAAGTTAAGTAGCAAAATTAAAACATCGTTGGAGTACACCATAAACAAAGTTGATTATTTCAATATTTTACTATGACAGTAGGAAAACCAATTATTTCAAAAACATCCTCATCTTATGAGCTATCTAACGAACTAGCAACGTTCTAAAAAATATTGAGAGATGCCCGTCAATTGTTTGTTAAAGCTGGCAAAGGTGGAAAGCCATACTTACTAAAATTAACGAAAACATTAAAGTAACGACTTGTTTACGTCGTAATACTTTTCTATTCGAGGTTTTATTGTAACTACGAACCTCTGCGCTCGATATCGTTACTTATATCGCCTCCAATTCTCAGTGATAGTTCGTTGTGAGAGTTTTGTTAAATAAGTCCCAACACTTCTGCTTAGGCCCCCAGCTGCTAGTTAACTAGATTAAATGACAGATCATGAGATACAAATTTATTTCTAACCGATTTCTAAAAGAGAGAGGTTATTAGTTCGTCTGTATATACAGGATGAATGTTTCAAGTCATCATGTGGATGACCAAATCCGAAACTATAGGTAATACCGAAAAATTCTTAAAGAAGTCACGGGGTAGATTTTGACGAATACTAAAACTGCATCATTAAATTTTTGAAAAATCAATTGCTCTAGCCAGGAATCGAACTCGTAGATTTTGAAAAAAAAAAACACTGCCTGTTTTATTGCACCCTCCGACGGTGTCATTAGTAAGGTTCAAATTCTGGAAAGAAATGATACACGCCAAAGTAAAGGAAAGTGGATATTTTTAAGATTAACTAAAATCAGATAAACAAATTGATTAATTATGGTTTAACAATGAATTCAAAATATAATTTATTATATTAAAAACATAAGTTAACGGCCAAATAACTACTGCTACAGTGCAAACGAGCAAATCACTTACATTCTATATACTTAAACACTGTTACTATCTTAAAATAATTGTTTTCTGTCAAAAATGCGCCCTTTACTTTACTTTGTCGTATACCCCCCGATGGTGTCGCTAATAAGGATCAAATTCTGGAAAGAAATGATATAGATGAAATTTCCTCATATTTGCCAAAAGGCATCATCCCGTCAGATATTTATATATTCACTATCAGGACACGTAACACTATTGCATAGAATAACTTTCATTCGCCCTGAATATCCTTTTAGAAATGGCCCAAATCTGAGTTTTCAAAGTCGTCAGATTTGGGGAAAGCCCACAATTTCTCCGTCAGATTTGCCTAGTTAAGTCATTATGGGTTAGGCCAGACCCGATCATGCCAAAACCAACGCCTCTGAAGATCACTTTAATTTCGGCCCTTTTTTGAAATCTGAAAGTGGTCTCCTGACCAGGGGTCTCCTATCAGAAACTTATTAAATATATTTTCGGTGTTCTCTCCTCATGCCAGACCTACTCAGCTATCAACTTCTCGCCCTGAATATGCTTGCTCAAAAACCCTCTGGGCTCCCTACCATATTGTGAAATTATTGAAATTCTCTAGCTCTTTTGCTAAGCTTTGCAACACAAGTTTTTCTGAACCGATTTTTTTTCAATCGACTTGTTTTTTTTCCATTCAAATTTTACTGTAAGTTGATGATCAATCAATGAATTTAAATTTCTGGAAATAAATTTTTTAACGTCTCTAATTTGTGGTAATATACGTCCATTCATAGTCAAAGCATTTATTTCAAATAGGCACATAAAAGGCACTTTTGAACGTCAAAATTTAAAATAAAATAAAATAAGTTCTAGCCGACCCTTCCAAGAGGTATTTTCGTATGGAAGTTTTAAAATATTTTGTATACCTGAATTATATAATTATATGTGGAGACGATGCATCTAGAATAAAATTACTATACCACAATAGGTAAAAGAATTTAAAATGACGCAATGACATATAAAATAACATTATGTGATAGATACATCGCTCATTTGGAGAAACATGACGTAACTGCTACTTATTTTTTTTTTTTTACGTCTTAACTTTCTTAACGTAATTACGCTTTCTAAGTGCTTTGTCATATTTAACTCATTTTTGGGAAAAAAATACATTTACGTCGATGTTTCTCCAAATGAGCGACATGTTGCTCACATATTTGCAAACATTGTAGAAGTATAATATATGATTTTCTTAAAGAAACTAAAAACATTGAATCGCTTAAAAGAATGTAAGTAAAACGTGAGTGTTGGATCTCAAAGGAGAACAATCTACGAACCATTTTACAAGTCAAATGAACAAAAGACTAACTAAACAACACTGGCACAGTGTATATAGCAGCAACAGTGACTTTTGTTGAAAACGTTGCCTCCTGAATAATTCGAAAAGTGCGCACGGTATTGTATGCAATGTCAGGTTCACTTAAGGATAATTTCCACCAAACGGCTCGCATCGCATCGGATCGGAACGGATTTTACAACTTTCAAACGATATTAAATCGTGTACACAGTATTTAAAGTCCATATTACCAAGCCACGCACAGCTGCTTGACCGCGGGCGTCTTCAGCGACACGCGATTGTAGCCGAAAGTATGTTGCGACTCGCGATCGGCTCCGTTCGCCTGTCGTCGTATCCGATTTTTTCCATAAATCATCAATCCAAATTTTTATTTTCCTCTTCTGTGTTTTATGTTAATTTTCTTCTTCTAATGCAATAGCTAACAATACTACGTCAACTTCAACACGTCAACACAGTAGGAATGAAACTATTTGACTAGGCGCAGAAATGGGTACGTTCGCAAGCGACGGTACGGAACCGATCGTATGCGTCGACATGCTGCCGGACGCGATCGGCTGTCGCCGCATCCGTTCGTATCTTTTCCGATCCGATGCAATGCGAGCCGTATGGTGGAAATCATCCTTTATAGGTTTAGTTGAACTCACAAGTAAACAAGCTGTGACAGAGATTATTAATGGCAAGATATGCCTGGGTTGGTTTCCAGTATAACTTGATGCAGCTGAATTCCAGTACTTTATATGGCGCGACTGCCTATCTGACCTACACAACCAGGTACGGTAACACCCCATGGTAAGACTGGTTGTCAGACTTTTGGGCTTCCGACTACCCATGACATAGACCCGTGACGACTGTCAAAGATCTACGTATGACAGCTGGGACCAACGGCTTAAAGTGCTTTTAGGCACGGAGGGGTCTCATTATGTAATGGACATCCACGAACCGACCGTGGCCAGCGCAGCTTAACCTTAGACCGACGCGTGCGGCTTGTCTTGGCTTGTGGCGGCGTGTGGCTTGTTGTTTGTTGTTGTCTTGTCATTTATATGGTGACATAATAAATGGAGTGCTGATCCACGCGTCATGTTCGTTAACGGGCGCCGTCGGTGAGGATGGTCACCTCTTAACTGCCAAGGCTTATTTTTAATCTTATATTTTGAATTGTTTCTTCATTTGTGTGTTTTTTTTACATTGTTCTCACGTATAGAAGCAACAAGAATAATGTACCCAGGATTTTGTAATATCTTGATTTAAAAGAGTGTTCATGAAGTTTCTTGCTCGTCCTTCTCCATATAGATCTACGTTTTAGAATGGGCAACTAGCTTCAACTTTCTGACTATCTGACCGACTATTTAATTTTGACAATCCAAAAGTGCCTGTATATGGTTTAATTGAAATAAATGCTTTGAGTTTGAGTTTGAAAGAGTTTTCTATTCTATTATATTCTTGTATCGTTTACCTACGAGCCCCTCCCCTATGCCAAGATGGCAATCATTGGGAAATAATTATTACTCTGAAACTGGTTACCAAACAAAGTACCTACTCCAATTAATGAAAAACAATCGACTCTCAGAAATGGCTTGTGAATGCGAATTTATTTTTCATAGCGCCCTTGACATCATGCTTGAGGTTTGTACGGTTTTAATTAAATCTTGAGACGAAAGCGCCAAGGGTAGCCCGCGAAATTACAATCAAATCAAAAAATATTTTCAACTAAATTATTCGTTACCAAAGCCAACCAAATATCATTCTTTACTACGACGACCACGAATGGTTGGGGCAATCCATAAATTCCACTACAACAGACTGCTGCCTGTAATTCACTGAATTAAGATAAATGTTCACGTGAACAAATTAATCTAGCTCTTTGTTAGAGTTAATTTGGGTTGAAACCCTTACTTGATAGGATAGTGAATATTTGATACCTGAGCAGGATTCGTAGCCATAATTTGATTAGCTGGAGACCTTGTTAAGTCCATTTACGGAGTTAATTAATTCGTTTATTTAGGTGTTTTCTAGAAATCTTTTCTGCAATATGGGTCTAGTCGTCTGATCCTTAACTTCTGGAGACTTTCATAATACGTCCAAGAGACTTGTATTTGATTAGAAACGCAATTTTATGAAATGCCAACTAATACAGATAAAAAAAATCAGCACCATAATTGCGTAACACACTATCAATCACGATCTGCATCATTCTGAAGGATATTAATAATCCATTGCTTCATTTTTTTTTACGTGATATGATAACGTCTTATAAATCGATGAACGGCGGCTGCACGCACGGAAAAGCATGACTCATCGTCTACGTTCCGCCTGAGCCGAGCCGTGTAAGCGAGAGCGCGGAACAAGCGATAGAGAGGCACGATCGGATGCTTTCTTATGACGTTATCACGTAAAATCATCGTCCGACTTTACAGACAACCAATGTTTTTTTGTTAACTTATGCTGTCCCACAGTTGGGCAAAGGCCTCCCCAAAACCTTCCAGGAACTCTTTTCGCGCGCCTCCTCGAACCAGCCCTCGCTCTACGCGTCCAGGTCATCTCGCCATCGCGTTCTCTGGGCATTGCTTCATATGTTCGGAAAAATTGTCTGCTCAACAACGTAAATAACGCAATGAATGTGGTTGAACTGTCCACATAAAAGCCACTGCTACTGTAAGTTACGCAATTACCCCGCGGAATCATGCACTGAATCCATGATAACAGGTTGTGTGATGATGTCCCTGCCACCCCTGTATTTTATTTCATAACTATAGTAGTAATACCTCTGCCTTACTCTTCGTGGATTACAGGCGTAATGATATGTAAAGAAAGAAAGAAAAAGAAAGAAAGAAAAAGTATTTATTGCGACTCGTACAGGAAGATCACAAACTAAACTAAACACAGTAAAAAATAAATAAAAAAAACAAGTAACAAAAAGAAAAATGAAACAGGAAGTCCTATACGAGGCCAAAAGGCTCCTATCTCAGCATGATGCTGCAAAATTTAAAAAAATGTATGTATTATTTGTGTCTTTGATAATTTAAAACATTTAGGGCTGATTTCTTGAATCGACAGACATTATTTAGTCCGGTCGGTCCGTCCCACAAGTCCCATTGAAAATTGTCTGACAGATTTTGTATGGAAGAACTGTAAAAAATTTAAAATTATTCCTCCGATAAAGGAGACTGTTAAAAAGTGGTCTATGAACCAATAGCGATACTGTTACGATATTTTTGTGGGGATACCTCAACTATACCCTTGTGCAAAGTGGCATCAAAATCTGACCCGGCAGTTTTGAGAAATATAATATTTTAGAATAAATAATTTCCTGATAACATTAAAAAGTGGTCTATGAACCAATAGCGATACTGTTACGATATTTCTGTGGGGATACCTCAACTATACCCTTGTGCAAAGTGGCATCAAAATCTGACCCGGCAGTTTTGAGAAATATAATATTTTAGAATAAATAATTTCATGATAACATTTTTATTTTAAAAACGTTTTAAAGGGTATTTCTGACTTTATAATACTTAATTAATGTGTTTCTTACCTAGATTTTAGTATTTGTTTCGATTTTAACCGACTTCAAAGAAGGAGGAGGTTCTGAGTTCTTACGAATTACATTTTTTTAATATTTTTATGTTCACCGATTACACGAAGACGGCTAGACCGATTTAAAAAAACTATTTTTTTGGTTGAAAGGGTATATACTTCCCAAATGTTCCCATAGTCACCAGGTCAGGATCTGGTGATTGGATCCTGGAGAAATCTAGGGAACTCTTCAAACATTATAGGCACAGCTATAACAATTTGGGTATTCTTTAAAGTAACTCGTGCATTTGCTCTCGGGAAGCACCATTTGGTGAAGTGGTACTAATGATGAAGACCTCAGATGACCACCGGAACAACTCATTAATAAGTATTTCACGGGTTTACTATTATTACTTTAATATGGTTGCTAAGCAATTTATGCTACAAATAAACCGTCAAAATAAAAGGAAAACATATTGAATGATGAAATCATATTTCGACCCAGAGGTGATGTGATTTGTTTGATCTGCAACCATTCTGTATTATTTTTTCGAAAAAAAAAACCTGAAATTCAGCACTGTCGAAGTGGTAAGTGTCTTTGTTTAGCAGAAAACCACATTAATTAAGTAGTATAAAGTCAGAAATACCCGTTAAAACGTTTTTAAAATATAAAAATGTAGCAAAAAAAGTGAATTTTAAAGTATTATTTTTCTCAAAACTGCCGGGTTAGATTTTGATGCCCCTTTGCACAAGGGTATAGTTATAGTATTCCCACAGAAATACCTCTACAGTATCGCTATTGGATCATAGACCACTTCCCATACAAATTTTAACAGTCTCCTTTACCTGGCATTGGAAAAATCAGCCCTTAGTGTTGTCGAAACAGCACTTTACCATTTCCATTAATCAAGTAGGTGTTCACCTGTTTTAGTTCTACTTCAGAGTGTCGCAACGGATTTGTGACGCGAACAAAACTAACTTTAAACCGAGCATTTATTTTAAATGGAGACACTTAAATATTCTATTCGTATTCCTGGAGTTTGTTTCCGAATCGTTGACAAGTTCTAGAGTTTTAAATAATATGTATAAAGTTTCTTTTTTAAGTTAAATATTTAAAAAGCCACTTTTTTAGAATACTGGCACTGTAGGTAAAGGTAATGCGGGTTTTAAAGGTCACGTCAAAAGTGTAGGGTTTAGTTGGGTTGCAATAAAATGGCTACCACGAATAGCATACTTAAAATTTAACTTCCAGTGTATCCTCGGCGTCTGCCATCTCCATTTCCACCTTGCTGACTCGTTATATGTGTACCATGGCATAAGATATACATACAATGCAGGTTGGAATCGACGCAGAACCTGTAACCATGGACGCAGTTGTTTTTGATCGGTTATAAAAAAAAATTACTATTCCATAAATTTAAACGGAAATAAAGAACAATGTCAGATGTCCATAGTAACTTTGGCTCAATATTAATTTGTCATGGACAGTGAAAATTCTTACGTTTTTTTGTGTAGTTTATTGTCAAAAGCTTTTCTGTAATATCCACTTTTACACTGAACTTCTACAGAAGAAGTTATTCAGACATTGTAAATTGCAGGTTATTGTTGCTCTATCACGCGTCTGATAGCATCTTCTCTTTCTGAACTGTTATTTAAGGCGTGAGACTTTACACGATGCAATGAATGACCGCAACCAATACAAAGATTTCGATGCACAATTGATTTAGTTGGCGCATTGCTACTTGTTGGATTACTTGTTTGTTTAATTAATAACCAACAGTAATGACAAACAACACTGTCATTTGGAATCTAAAACCAACAAAATACGGTTGTGTTGCAAATTAACATTTAGCTTAGTTAAAACAGTTGACATTCTATTTAATAAAAATCGTACTTTACCTCAGAAAGTGAAGTCCATTGCCGTAACACTGAATGGACATCGTCAGATTCAACTAAATGCCGTTCCATCCGGAACACATTTATACCACAATTAATACAACGTAGTTGATGGTACATTGTCACAAAATGTGTGGTATGAATATAACACAATAAGTCTATAACGCAAACGCAGATGAATTCGCGAAGGAAACAAACGTACACTTAGAAAAACACCGACAACAACAACATGTTTTAACTGGCGCGCGCGATTTTGACAGAACTGCAAAATCTTTTTTTTTTTATTATTTTAATGGCGAACTGCTGGTTGCCAGTACAAGGCGATTAAGTTATCGAATACAGATCAGGAAAATCGATTTCTTGAATTTTGTTCTTATATTCCTTAAAAAATAATAAATGTATTTTAATAAACACAACGAGCGTATTATTTAGATAAAAAAAATAATAATAAAAGACAATTGTGAGGTGGTAAATAAAAACTAAAGAGTAAATCGCTTTAATTATTTAGAATAATCGATTACAGTGGCAGAACAGGTAACTACCTGACACTTTTTTATTTAAAAAAAGTAAAACCTGGAATTTAAGAACATTATTAGTAAAATTATTACTTATTAAAATGATTTTCTTTTCGAACAGTTCTCGAAAAGAAATAAATACTTTTTTAGAAGTTGGAATTTTATATTTAAATTGTTGTAGGTAAAAACTTCGTGTCCGTGTGAATTTAGTTTTAAAAGTTGTGTAAGCCGAATCTGACATTGTTCTTTAAAAGGTCAACACTTTTGTACGAAACAGCAGATTCTTTCCAATATTGTCCTTCTGTTGAGGAGTGGTGGCCCAGTGGTAACAACCGCGACATACGAGGTATAGGTCGTACGTTCGAACCCTGACAGGCGCTTTACTTTGTGTAAATTATTTCATCACCACTGCTCTCAAAACGGTGAAGGAAAACATCGTGAGGAAACCGGTATGTCCTATAACCAAAAATTGGAAACATATGTGACTTAATGTGACATCTACCAACCCGCACTGGGCCCGGGTGGTCGATTACGGCACACTCAGTCTCGCCGAGAGATGCCCTGAGTCTCAGTAGTGGGAACATTATAGGCAGATTATCCTATTGAAGAAGATATGTACAATAAAATTACTAGCATAAGGGTTACTAGCTGCGCCCCGCGTTTTTACCCGCATAAGTCTCGATCCCGTGGGAATACTGGGATAAAAGGTATCCTATGTCCTTTCCCGGGCAGTGGCGTGCATTGGTTTTCAGAATAGGTAGGCACTAGGCCGGGTCTACCTAGTTTAGGCAAACGCGGTCAATAATCAGAAAAAAAAGTGAGGTCAAAAGTGTGGTTATTTGAGTAGGCATGCCTACTTAAGGGTGATAAATTGCGAAGGTCGAACGTCATGGTATTACGCGTGAGACGTACGTATTTTTAATTTTGTCGTATTAACTTGAACGAGTAAAGACCAATGACAATATGCGAATAGTACGGGAGCCGAGTAGGCCGTCCGGCGACTGCCTACTGCCGCGCGTGTTTGTATGAAGATTTTGTTTTTTGTTAGGTATGATAATTTAGTGAGTTTCTTAATTGTGGGGCACACACTAAAATGTAATTGACTGGCTTATGTTGATATATCGAAATAGGCACTGCTTATATGCCTACATGCAATGCACGCCACTGTTCCCGGGACTCAAACTATCTCTATACCAAATTTCATTTAAATCGGTTCAGCGGACAGACACACTTTCGCATTTATAATATTATCATGGATATTCCTGTTTAACCTTCTAACTAAGTTTGTGCTAGGAGAGTGTTTACTTTAAAGGTGCAAAGGGGGGTGGGAGGGGGAAGTGGAGCATTGGTTCGTTAGTCCACACCTTAACCGTTAACCTTATCGTAAACCTAATTGACATCGACATGCTTGTTAATTTAGTTACTGCACAGTTTCCTGTCAAAGGATTATAAATAGAAATTCATAGAATTCACGGGAGGTGCTGCCGACGCGGTCAGTAAAGGTTATTGGGTTACTAGGTTAGCTCCCAGTTTTACTATGTACTGTATCCGGGCGCATATGTGACACGATCTTTATAGAAAGAGACTGCCACGTAGGTATCAATGACATCGACGCTATACAGAGTCTAACATTTTCAGCTACAGTTTCCTAGAAGAGCGGTGGCTGCCGTCGTCGTATCGTCCGTAATTTACCGGCGACTGACGTCATTGAAACGGTATTAATTATGAAATTAAGTTGGTGTGTTTTCCTAAAGTACAATTTTATGGTTCCATATTTCATAAGGAAAAACGTCAAGACCCTCTTTCTCAGGAACGCGTGGAGTTATCCGAACAGTTTGGAGACGCTCCGGGCGTCGGGAGCCGCGTGACGACTCCCGGCCGCCGTAGGCGCGGGCTTGCGGACGGAGAGTAATGGGTAGCTCATCATCCGATCAGGACCAGGCCCGTGCCGGACGGCGCACATGTGTTCCACGCGCCCCTCAAAGAGATGTCAGCAAAAGGGAAGGGGTCCGTTAGGGCTGAAGCCTTCAGCGGGATTGCCCGAAAGGGTTACCGCTGCCCCGGAACATAAAGGGCTAAGGAAGGAACACGGGTGGGTTTTAGTCAGTAAGAGTCTGACACTCCCTTCCGCTCCACCCAGAGCGGGAGGAGTCATTTGATGATTTCCCATCCACAAACAAAAAGGTGTTCTCCATTGGCTGTCACGAGTCACGACTATCGGCAAAATGATCGCTGAGTCCACATCCCACATAATCGACAACCTCGCGAGGCAAGCCAATATTATAATCTGAAGTATTATTATTAATATTTATAGAATTATAAGAAGTTCATACATATAATCCTATTGAATATTCAATTCTTCCCCCTTAAGATTCGATGTGCGGCCGGGTGAAGATTCAATTGTGCAATATTAATTGTGTATAAAGACATTGTATTCCAAGCGATTGAGATAGATAATTGTATAGGTAATTAAAATGTGAGCTTCATATACCGCTGCTAATTAATAAATAATTGTTCGTTGTGCTAATGAACGAAAAGGTTATAATAATTTAGTTCTGTTCATTATTTACAGGAATGCATGGTATAATTTATTTGTTTATTGTGTTTTAATTATTTGATGTATCTGATGGTACCTACTTATCAAATTAATTTTATCATTTCTAACATGATATTACAAACTAGTGTTACTTCTTCACGCTCAAACGGCTGAACCAATTTTGATACAATATCACATAATCACACTAATATTATAAAGGCGAAAGTTTGTGAGAGTGTGTGAGGGTGTGTTTATACGTTTGTTACTTCTTCACGCTCAAACGGCTGGACAATTTTAGATAAAATTTTGTATGGAGGTAGCTGACACCCTGGATTAACATATAAGCTACTTATTATCCTGATATTCTCACGGGATCGACACTTATGCGGGCGAAACCGCGGGGCGCAGCTAGTGATGTAATAAAGCAACTACGCGGCATGTTGTGACAAAGATTGAAAAAAAGTATGCTTAGATGGTTTGATTATGTCGAGAGGATGTATACAAGGAGACAAAAATACAAAAAAGGTAAATACAAAAAGATAGGTTTACAAGGCAGATGTGAGTGGAAACGCCGCTAGGGGGCGCCCCAGGGGGACTGTATAGTGACCTTATTGTTGATGTCCTCCAGAAAGGTCAGGTGCGTAAAAACGAGGCGAAAGGAGTATGAAAGGGTTTTAGCCACAGATATATATATACCTAGATAACGCAAGTATCACGAACTGTATGAAAACTAAGCGTGCCACTTTTTGACTACCTACTATGATGTCACAAGCTCGCGGTCTCTCGCTCACGCTCACCCAGCCAGCAGTACGCAGGACTGAGCGCGAAAGTGGCGGCTTATGATTTTCGAACGTAAACTGGTGCGATTTTGGCACGCGAAGTAGGTGCTCTTGCGTTATCTAGGTATATCTATATGTGTGGTTTTAGCAAGTGGCGGTCTGTTGTTTTTGCCTACCTCATGGGAAAAGGCGCGAGTTTATGTACCTTTTATGTATGTGTTAAAAACTATTTTTTAACGCGATTTATGTTTACCTATATCTAATCTGCATTCTCGATTTATTTGCCAAAAATATAAACAAATATGAGTTTATGGAAAAAATAGCTTTAAATCCCACAAAATAAAGTTCAGTTTACGCTACTACTTGAAACATTTTTATACAGGATGCAATTAAATTAATGGGCATCCTTTGAAGAGGTCATTGTACTCATCATTATAAACAACTCTTACTATGGGACCAAACCTGAAATTGCGAAAAAAAAAAATCAGCCGTTCCATACATTTTGACGAGTTATGCGAACATAAATGTAGGGAACAGCTGATTTTTTTCGCGACTTTTGGTTTGGTCCCATAATAAAAGTTGTTCATAATGATGAGTACAATGGCCCCTTAAAAGGATGCCCATGAATTCAATTTCACCCTGTATAAATAAATATGAGTTTATGGAAAAATAACTTTAAATCCTACAAAATAAAGTTCAGTTTTCGCTACAACTTTAATCATGTAACTTTTTCAATAGTGCTGGTCACTCTAAAATCAAAATAATTACTATTAAATTAAAGTTGATATTTGTTTAACTTGAAATATTATTACTTTGAAAAATAATTTTGAATAGACTTTAGATATATATTGTTGCGCGCCACAATTGATGGCGACATTAGCTACCACTAGCGCCATCTAGTATCGAGTAGCAGAACTTATAATTATTCGGGTCCCTTCTAGAAACTTCGATGATAGAACTTTCCAGAACTATCGACGTCTGGTCCGTCGGGTTCGGTATGTACTCGAACATTCTAGATGTTTCTACGGTAGAAGGTTCTGGAACTATCCGAGGCCTATATAAGGCCGGTGTGCCTGCGAGCCGGCATTCAGTGTTGGATAAGCGATACAAGCGAAAACGTCGAAGCGATCTTCAAGTGCGACTTTCAAGTGATCTTGTAGTGCGATTGTGTTTTGTAATTAGTGTGTTTACAGTTGTAATTGGAGTTTTTAATTAAAGTGTCTATTTTTGGTTATTAAATCGGCAGTTTTTATTGTCACGAACCCCAAGCTCGTAACAATTGGTGTCAGAAGCAAGGATTATGCCGATTTTACCGAAGGACGACACGGAGGGTATCCGTACCCGGAGTCAACGCCAGCAAGAAACAGATCAGAGGCGATTCGGTGGAGCAGCGCCACAGACGTCGGAGGGACAACTACCGATCACGGAGGCCGGCCCGTCCACAGCTGCTCCAGCATCATCAGCACCAGATTTTGCTGCTCTAATGATGATGCTGCAGGAACAGGCCCGCCGTCAAGAGGAACAGTCTCGCCGTCAGGAGGAACAGGCCCGCCGACAGGAGGAACAGGCTCGTCGGTTGGAACAACAGCTCCAGCGGGACAAGGAAGAGCAGATGCTCCTTCTGAAGGGCCTTCACGCTACCTTCGGGAAAGACATGAAGGAGATGAAGGATAAGGTTGCTCAACACGACAACCGCCTGTTGGAAGCTGAAACCCGAATCGACCAAGTGAATAATCGGGTAGACAACGTGATGGCTGATGTGAAGGAAACCGTGATGGCTGACGTGAAGAAAACCGTAATGGCTGACGTGAAGAAAACGCTGGATTACCTTAAACTTGAGGACGGAATCGCAGCTCCCGTAGCTACAACACCTTCGCTACGTGGATTTAAAGTGCCACCGTTCGACGGAACTTCTTCCTGGTCAGCCTACAAAATTCAATTTGAGGCTGTCATGAAGGCGAACGGGTGGAATAAGAGTCAGGCCATGACTGCCCTCACCCTAGGCCTGCGCGATCAGGCCTTAACTGTGCTGGAAGCTCTTGGAAAGGAAGTGACTTACGAGCAGCTCCTTGAGGCATTGGAGGCTCGGTATGGCGACGCTCACCTGGAACACGTGTTTCGTGCGCAGCTCAAGGATCGCGTGCAACGCAATAATGAAAACCTGCAGCAGTGGGCCCTTGAAGTTGAGAAGCTGGTTCGGAAAGCATACCAGTCTGTACCTGCGCTTATTGATGGGAACCTGGTGCAGGTATTTATCGACGGCATCCGTGACCTTGAAGTTAGAGCTGCTGTGAGGCTCGGTCACCACGGGACCCTTAAGGACGCCTTGGCCCATGCACTGGAGGTGGAAGCTGTGCGGCAGGATCATCGTTCCCATCGCGTCAGGGAGGTTGCAGCGGCTACAGTTCGCGACCGCAACAAAGGATACAGCCCTAGGTGCTATGGCTGTGGGGAAAGGGGCCACCTTCGATCTAGTTGCCCTAAGCGAACTGAAGAAAGAGAAGACCGAGCTCCAGAGGGTAGTGCGGCTAACAGCACCGCCCAGCACCAGCAGCAGGGAAACGAGTAATAGCCAGGACTGCGGGGCGGGTGCTGGCTGATGCTCAAAGAGCCCCAAGGATTTCGATCACTCAAACCCATGACGGGAACAGCTTAATCATCAAGGGCGAGGTCAACGGAACGCCGTGTAAGCTGACCATAGATACTGGAGCCTCTCGTACGGTCGTCAGTTCCCAACTTATAAGTCGGTTCCTTGGGGACTCCGCATACAACCGAGAACGCATTAATTTGGTAACAGCCACCGGTCAGCGTATACCCGTCCATGGAGAGAAGAAGATGGAGTTGAAGCTAGGCAACAGAATCTACCTGCATAATGTCATCGTGGCTGATATAATGGACGATTGCATCTTGGGCCTTGACTTTATGAGGAAAAATTATTGCGAGATTGACGTCAAGCAAGGTGTTTTGAAATGTGGACAAGAGGAACTTTTTATGGAAGGGGCGTTACCAGGGAATGTGTACAGCCTTAAAAAGATTGTTCTTCCGCCGAGAGCAGAAACGATTGTGCCGGTTAGTCTTCCTCGGAATCCTGGGCAAACTAATCGTTGTGTACTCGTGGAAAGGGTAGACAATGACCTTCCATGGAAAGTGGCACGAACTTTGGTCAGAGCCACCGACATCTCAGGGGTACGTGTGCTGAACCTTTGTGATCAGGAACAGATTATAGAAAAAGGCACACTTGTTGGTACTTGCGAGGAAGTGGATTGGTTGCGACGATGTCAATATCTATCGACTGGAACCCTCAGCAAGGATGCACAAACGAAAGTGTCCACACTTTTAGAAGACTGCCGCAGCGCTCTGTTCCAAAATGAAATGGTCAAGGCGAAGAAGATGTTACTCAAGTACGCCGGTGTTTTCTCGTCAAACGATGCTGACATTGGGAAGACTGGCTTAGTTCAACACAAAATAAACACAGGAGAAGAATTGCCTATCCGTCAGCGGCCAAGGAGATTGCCGGTAGCACGTGAAAAGGAAGTGGAAACCATGATCGAAGGAATGGTGAAGGATGGTGTTATTGAACCTTCATCTAGTCCATGGTGTTCACCTGTAGTGCTGGTAAGGAAGAAGGACGGCAGCATGCGGTTTTGTGTTGACTATCGTCGTCTGAACGACGTTACGAAGAAGGACAGCTATCCTTTGCCAAGAATTGATGACACGCTGGACATGCTTACTGGAGTAAAGTGGTTTAGCACTCTAGACCTGAAAAGTGGCTACTGGCAAGTTGAAATTGATCCCAAGGACAAGGAGAAAACTGCATTCTCGACAGGAAAGGGTCTTTGGCAATTTAAAGTTATGCCGTTTGGATTGTGCAATGCTCCGGCAACGTTTGAAAGACTGATGGAACTTGTACTTACCGGGCTAATTGGCGATGCCTGTCTGGTCTACTTGGATGACATCATCATCGTAGGCCGCACGTTTGAAGAACATCTTCAAAACCTGGAACGCGTGCTCATGAAGATCCAGAGTGCCAACCTACAGTTAAGTCCGAAGAAGTGTTCACTATTCAAACGACAAGTTAGCTTTTTGGGATATGTAGTGTCGGAAGAAGGTATCCGCACGGATCCAGAGAAAATCGCCGCTGTCAAGGATTGGCCAGTTCCAAAAGACAAGACGCAGGTCAGAGCATTTTTGGGTTTGTGCTCTTATTATCGGCGATTTGTTAAGAACTTTGCGGATATAGCCAAACCCCTGCACAAGCTAACCGAGGAGAAGCGACATTTCTGCTGGGATGAAAGTTGCAACATCGCATTCCAAGAGTTAAAGGACCGACTGTGCAAAACACCTATTTTGGGGTGCCCTGATGCAGGCAAGGAATTTATAGTTGACACAGACGCAAGTGACATAGGACTTGGTGGTGTATTGTCTCAACGGAATGGTGATCAAGAGGTTGTAATAGCGTACTTCAGCAAGTCGTTGTCAAAGCCGGAAAGGAACTATTGTGTCACGAGACGGGAATTGCTTGCTGTGGTAAAGTCATTGCAGCATTTTAGCAAATATCTTCTGGGGCGGAAATTCCACTTACGAACTGACCATGCTGCACTGAAATGGCTGTTGCAGTTCAAAAATCCAGAAGGTCAAGTTGCGAGATGGATTGAACTACTGCAGGAATACGACTTCGTGGTCGAACATCGCAGCGGAAAATCTCATGGCAACGCGGATGCATTGTCAAGAAGACCTTGTCCTGAAGACTGCAAGCATTGTACTAGGCAAGAAAGTACATCGGTGACACCAGCTTTCGCAAACTTTGGAAGGGAGTTACGGCTGCCTGCAGACCTGATCACTGGAATACCGCCTGATGCCCCACGCAGTATAACCGATTATGCGAATGACTTGCGGAACAAAATAAATGACATCAATGAGCACGTCAGACAATCGGGCCAGCAAATGTCTGAGAAGATGAAAACCCGTTATGACCGCAAAATGAACAATAAAGGGTTCGACGAAGGATCACTGGTGTGGTTGCACAATCCAGTCCGCAGCAAAGGGAAATCTCCTAAGCTTCAAGCTAAATGGGACGGACCGTACCGGATTGTGACAAAGATCAATGACGTAACCTACCGGATACAGAAAGGTGCAAGAGGTACTCCTAAGATCGTCCATGTGGATCGACTGGCGCGTTATTATGGGGCCAATAATGCTCGGGACGAGCATGTCTTAGGAGGGGGCAGTGTTGCGCGCCACAATTGATGGCGACATTAGCTACCACTAGCGCCATCTAGTATCGAGTAGCAGAACTTATAATTATTCGGGTCCCTTCTAGAAACTTCGATGATAGAACTTTCCAGAACTATCGACGTCTGGTCCGTCGGGTTCGGTATGTACTCGAACATTCTAGATGTTTCTACGGTAGAAGGTTCTGGAACTATCCGAGGCCTATATAAGGCCGGTGTGCCTGCGAGCCGGCATTCAGTGTTGGATAAGCGATACAAGCGAAAACTTCGAAGCGATCTTCAAGTGCGACTTTCAAGTGATCTTGTAGTGCGATTGTGTTTTATTGTTAGTGTGTTAAAGTTGTAGTTGCTGTTTTTAATTAAAGTGTCTATTTTTGGTTTTTAAATCGGCAGTTTTTATTGTCACGAACCCCAAGCTCGTAACAATATGTAACCGTTTGTAAAAAACATTTTAGTATTTATTCTTCCTAATTTATCTTCCAAGTCTTTTCCATGTACCTTTACCGTTTTACATAAACTTTATTATCCTTATAACAAACCTAATGAGGAAAAAAACCATAATACTCTTTTCAAAAAACTCCGACATCCTGACGCGGTTTTTATGAGCGGAGTTAAAGCTTAAATTGGGTCACGCAGCAAAAGGCCGCTCTCTGGACGTGTCATTCACAAAATGTTGAAAGCATAGCTCCATTACAGTACAAAGTGTTTGAGCCCTGAAAATCAAGTCATCGCAGTAACATTTTTAAGTACCGGCTTTGGTGAAGAGAGGAATAAAGTGCCATTTTCTAAAACTCACTCATATGGTGGCAAAGAGCAGAGCAGCCCCCTTATTCACAAACACTCGATATGCTTCCGTATCGTATCGAGCATTAATCATTGTTATCGTAGGAGTCTTCTCAATGCTGTTGACAAGTCCAAAACCCGAAAATTTTGTCAGTTTAAATCAAATAGACGTCCGCTATTCTTCCAACAGCTATTTGCTGTTGAAGGGAAGTCAAATCAGGTTATCGAAATGTCAGGTTTTCGATACGATAGCCTGTCGTATGTTTGTGAATCAGGGCTCTGGTGGTCCTATCGTAACGAACGCGACTGTGTTGTGGGTCGTAGGGTCGAACCCTCACAGGCGCTTTACTTTGTTTAAATTATTTCATTACCACTGCTCTCAAAACGGTGAAGGAAAACATCGTGAGGAAACCGGCATGTCCTAGAACAAAAAATTCGAAGACATGTGACATCTACCAACCCGCACTGGGCCCGCATTGTGGATTACGGCCCACTCGCTCTCACAGAGAGGAGGGTTGTGTCCCAGTAATGGGAACATCATAGGCTGATTATGCTTATATGCTACTCATGTGATACTCCATGTAGCTTTAACTCATCAACCCACCTATCGCTTTTAGCTAAATCAACATTCTCATTAAGGGAAGCTTCCAGAACTAATTGGATTGTTCAGAAACACTCCTGTGGCACCCACCCTAACGTTCTAATTGTTCACTTCGAATTCAAAGTGAACTTCAGCAGATGAATTCAACGCGTGGTTATTAATTTAGTTTGGAAATATTGAATGAACTGTAACTGGATTACGTATCTCAATATTTGTTAGGGAATTTTATTTGAATTTTCTTTTGAAGGTGATACCACTGTATTTGGATTACTGATAGAATTTCAACATGATGTGTTTGCTCAGACTGTGTATCAGGCGTAAGGCGGCGAATTTCGTAGTGCAGATAGGTGTCTATCGTGTCATAGCATATTGGATTAGAAAAAATTGGATATGGAGTGTATTTTTTGGAACGAAATTCTTTAACGCAGCTTGCTGTAGGAGTAAACTGGTCCCAGGAAACGTTGAGCATGTTTTATCTTTTGGTCGTCGATGTTCTAAACATGGACAAGTGTGAACTATAATAAGTCCATATTTGTTGTCCGACTGCGACGGCTGACACGGCGACAGTTATAAGTTTAGAGATAAATTTTGAGTGGGCAATGAACTCAGGGTGGAATTCTGAAAGATAACTAGGTGGACATTTTGAGTGTAAAGTTATTAATATAGGCTATCATATATAGAGCATATTGTTCGTTGTTTACGTTTTAGTACTGCAACATTGTTCTTTTGTGGTAATTGTTCCCTTTTTGCCCCTCCATGCGAATTTCTCTCTTTCTCTTTTTATTATATAAAGAGACAGAGGGAGAGATAGTTTTCACGGTTTTTCGAGGGCGCTAAAGCCGATAATGAGTTCAATATGAAAATCCAAGACGGCGGCTGCGAAAATTTTAAAATTTTTCATCATGGGTATCGTTTTAATGGTTTTCGAGGGGGCTGAACTGAAGCCAATACAAAATTAAAATCCAATATGGCGACAACTTTATGAGAGCTTCTAAAAACTTATACTAGATAGCTCTGAATTAAAAACGCATATTAAATTCACTTTCTCTCTCTGTCTCTTTCTATTCTATTCGAGTGTGTGTGGATGAGTTTCTCGTTAGAAACTTCGTTTCTGACGACTCCTGACTGCACATGTTTTTTTTTCTTGGCAGCCAGTCTTCCTCGTTCTTAACCCTGTCATAACTTTTATATCAATTACGCTTACCTTAAGCACTCTAATGACATCTTGAGGGAACTGCATGAGCGCAGTGCTGGTGACCCTCCTGTAGATCCTATCCACGAAGATGCCAGCCCTGATTGCGTGCGCAACCGACCGGAATTTGGGCTTCTCGTCTGACTTCCGCTTCGCCGTCGCCAGCTGCCGCGTGAAGGTGGAAGCCAGCCACTCCCGTACCTCAGGAGGGACGGCATCTGGCTGGACCTCTGACAGCTCGTCATCTTCGTCAGCAAGCCGCCTGTGCACAGCACAAAGATAAATTAGTTTCAGAAAAATCTTTAGCATAAAAGCTAATTTTCGCAGCTTAAGCTTCACGTCCAAGTATAACATTAGCTCCATTGTCATGTCCTTATTAGCTCCATTTACCATTGAAAGCTGCGAAGCTGTTAGGACACCGTTATGACAATCAACGCTGCAATTCAAATATTGCTTCGGGTATTTTCGGGTATTCTCGGCTAGGTCCCCTATAAAGTCGCCAGTCCCTCATTTCGATCCGACATTATCAGCCGGATCCATAGCTTTCAGTTAAAATAATAAAACTATAAAAAATATTATCGTTGCTAACATAAAAACTTTGGATAATTAAAACAAATTACCTTCGCATCCTATTGTTATTATCTTGTTAATAAACTTACAACATTTCATTCTTAATAATACTGGCTTCAAGATTTTTAACTTTTCATATCATACAACTATATCTAAGCAAACTTTTTAAATCTAATTAATATTAACTATGTAATGCTGTACATTGTTAGTCTATCAAGTTATATAATCTTAACTCACTAACGGCTACTGCTATTTGTATAACTATCTTGTTAGTATGAGTGTGAAAATTTAATAAATTGCTGGTATTTTACTACTTATTTAAAGTTATCAAAGTAAAAAAAGTGATTTTCTTTGCAGTATCTTCAAACAGTACAAAATTTGCATGATAAAAATACGGTGTATACAAAGTCCCACCCAAAAGATTCCGAATCAGGCATATTCTAGTGAATACAGAACATGTATATAAGATAGGCAATCCTTTGCGTGGGGCTTTGCAGAACAATATGTCTGATTTTTATCCAGAATTCTCGTGAAATTTCTTTTGTTGCGGACAAAAAAAAAAGTTCGAATAAAAAAAACAAGGTCCTGAAATTGAGAACAGTATTTTTTCCCAAGTATTGGGTGTATACCGAAGTGTAGAAACTTTGTTTGCCAATCAAACCAAGTGTGATGAAGTAGACAGTTGGTAGATTTTAGAACATGCTACGTTGGGTACACTAGCTACGGGTATCGGATACCTATGTTACATGCAGCGTGCTCAAGAATTCGTAATGCTGTTACATTGCTTTCCATTGGAACACTCTGCCTTACAGGTATAATCAAAGTATTTCGAAATATTGATGAAAGTCTTGATCTTGTTAACTCTGGATGTTGCTAATTTATCTCGCGAACGCTTTGTGAAATAAAGGGACTGAGAATTAAAGCACTCCCAGCCCAATTTTCAATCAGGAGAGAACAACATCATGAAAAAAAACGCCCAAACGAAAGCCTTCTATCATATTAAAGTCGAAGCTTTCGTTTTCTCATCTTTGTTATAAAGCACTTACAAGATTTTTTACCTAACTGTGTGGACATAATTTCGCTTCATATTTAGCATCTTAATCATTAACATATTCAAAGCGCTTTTCAGCACACATTGGGTTATATCGTACATCATTTTAGTCACAAGCTTTGAGACAATGGAAAGCAATACAGTACACAAACAGCCACACGAGAAAACAAGCGAATCTCTGGGGATGCTGAAGGTTAATTCGGGGTCGTATTGTCATTACTACTTGAATGAAACCGGAATACGAATAGTCGATGGAAATGATCGAATATTATGATGAAGAAATTTTGAATTTTGATAACGAATTCTGGTTTGATTCAAGTGATGTGAGTGGCATAAAAAGTGATAACATCGACACACCTAAACACCAGGGTTGGAGCCGACTGCTGACGCGCCACTGCCGGTCTAAAATAAAACACGCCGTCATTGGGACAGACTCAGGGATCACACAAGGAGAGGGAAAATCGCGAACGACTTTTGCTTGTGGGAAAGCTGGGTGTCCATCATTTTAATTATAATTACAATAAAATACTAACACAATTGGAAAAAGATTAGTACGTAGGTACGGATAAATTTTAAAATGATGAACACCACCAGCATATGGCTTTTATAAAAAACAAAGACACCTGCAAAATTTACAATACACACATTTAAAAATAATAAAATACAATATCAAATAGTCAAAATATGAAACAAGCTAGTAATAAAAAAATACCTAGAATAAAGAATCTTAAATGTTTATATAAAATATATGGAAGCAGTGGTAGCAACTATAAATAAAATATCACGTGTACAGAAACTAATTATAAAAGGTTTCACCAAGAGTAAAGGGTGAAACCACAGGTATGATAAAGAAAATTAAATATTTAATCAAAACAAAGGATAAGCTTAATGGAATGGCGCTACAAAGGGGTCACCCAGACGGAAGAATGAAAGGTGAACATGCCTAAGGAAAGGACAAACACAGACGGAGCGAAGACTGGGACGATCACAAAGACGAGTCACACAGGGTCCAAACGGCACACGGGACTACGTTCCAGAGCTAATCTAAACGTAATCTAGACGCAGATAAAATGCTATTCTACCTGGGAACAAGTTACGCTTTACTTTTGTGAAGCATAGTAACGTAGCAATATATCAAAGACAAGATACGTAGCACGTAACTTGTTCACCGAAAATCGTTTACAAAGAAACAAGTAACCTATAAAACCTAAAAATTGAAACTACCAGTCTGGATACAAATCCAAACTGATAAAACAGCAAATGATAGTGGAAACACTAAACTAACAGAGGACAGGTAACTGAGAGAGTATTATAAACTGAAGCTTAAACAGAACAGAAAGACCTAATCGCACAGATTGGACAGAAGGGAGGCGCGACTACTTGGCCATTGTCGGCGATGTTGTAACGGTATTAACTTTGCTTCGTTTGGTTTCTCTACCGAGCACCTCGCCCAGCACGGGGTGCGCAGGCGGCGCATGTGGAGCGTCGACTGCTGCGCGCGCGGCTGCTCCGCCACTCTCCTATCCCTGCGTTAGACATAATCACTGGCGGCGCGACGACACATCCGCTCACACCCATTGTTATAAACACCCTAGAATTGTTAGCTTTGGAGACAATCGTCGCGAACATGATCTTTAATGAATTCACAAACTAAATCATCAAAAGCTTGGTCTTCAAATAAATAAAGCGTTTCATGTATCGGAGCGTTTTCGTTTAGATTGAAAAATGTAAGAAATAAATTACGAAGTCAATAACAACATTTACTTGGTTTCAAGCAAATTTTATTTGAATGAAAGATTTGTAAGGATTCGTTTCAAGCGTAAGCGTTCAAGATATTGAAACCTTTAAAGTTTGATTTGATTCATAGTTTATAAACTAGACCGAACTTAATTAACTTTGTTTTTCTTATGAATAATTAATATTTCATCATGTATTTTCGTTTAGAAGTTGAGTTTCTTCGTCAAAGTAATTTCTTCTCTGTAAAATCAAATAAAAAGTCGATTTGAATTTAAAGCGGAACATCTATGCAAAATATTACATTCATATGCAAATTGTCTCACTGTGCTTCCATAATAATCATTTAGTGGTGCGAAATTGTTAGTCTGTGAAAGGAACTTTTTTAAATATTTAAAAAAAGGTAATTGTCTATGGATAGACTCTGATAATATTTTCTCTACTCTTTCTCGTTTTGACTGACTGGCCCGTCACTCCCTTTTTCAGCTGTGACTAATTCGAGCGTTTGTTTTTGATTTTGGACCTGCAAAATTCTGATATCCTGCATTTATTTAATGTATTGTGAAATTAGTAAAAACAGATTGAGACAAGCATTATTACTTTGTTACACTGAAAGTGAAATGACTATTGGCTGTGACACTAATAAAAAAAAAACAACTTTCCGTGCAAATGACATCCTAAAACGGCTTCATAGCTTCATCCAAGAAATATCAAGAGCGAGTGAAAGGCATATATTAAACAGTTAAAAGGACAATAATTACTTTGCCCTAAACATCGTTGGTTGTAACATTGGGAAGAGGTAGATTTTGTTTTTAGTCAAAAGCATAGGATTCAAACTTGGGATTGTGTTGTGTTTTCAATCTTACTTGCCGTTTTAGTTCATAGAATTTAACAGTTTTGTCTAGCTGTAATTTTAATTCATTTCTCAGTTTGGCAAGATCATCATCATTATGTATTTTCTGTATTTGTGTTTGGAAATACGAAGATTCTAAAGTTGAGATCTTGCAATTACAATACATTGTTTTTTCATAGCTTGAAAGCTTTTTAATTTCATACTCGATGACGTAGTTATATCAAAATTGAAAAAACAAATATTTCCCTGTACCTGTGTCCTGTAGATACTCTCCAAATTATTTTATAAAAATATGTTTTGAATTATTTTTTTATATTTTTTAAAACTTTCAGCACTATTAAAAAAAACAGTGGCAATCCGGGAGTGCCGACAAAAGTGAAAACAAAACACAAACAGAATAATTTGCCATCACTCACTGACATATCGGATATACATTAAAACCAAGCACATCCCGAGGACAGCCGAATACATCCGAAGCGGTGTCGTTACGGTAACAGTGTCGCGAATTCAATGGATTTTTAAATGAATAGGTAATGCGCATGCAGATCTTCGCTAATTGTCGTATTCCTGGAAACACCCGAATCATTGAATCCTAAGAGCCCTAAACAATGCACTTGCTTACTCACTTAACCACTCTATATACATATCGTCTTCCGACGCTCGGGGAATACGACTGTTGCCGAACAGTGACGAAGATTTCTATGCGCATTATCACTTTGAGAGACCTATACGTGAGTTTTTACACACGTTTGCCCCGATTAATGTTAACAGTTTCCTCCAAACAATACATTTTCCCTAACAGTTCTGACTGCTCTTTTCACAAGTTAACACAATCAGGAAACTGTCTGTGTTAGTTTGTAGTGAAGCTGAATAGTTCTCGAAGTCTGTTCTGTGATAGAGGTGTGAAACTTAATTGCTTTTCTAGTGTTGTCAGTCCATTGTGGCTTTCGAGGCAGTTGGTGTCTTTCAGTTGTCTTACTCAACATTAATACAGGGCTCTAATTCACTATGGTGGTCATAGTGAATTAGAGTCCTTTTTTTTTGTGGATGTGGAATCATCAAATGACCCCTCCCGCTCTGGGTGGAGCGGAAGGGAGTGTCAGACTCTTACTGACTAAAACCCATCCGTGTTCCTTCCTTAGCCCTTTATGTTCCGGGGTAATTAGAGTCCTGTGTTAATGATTCCTTACTTCGAAACCATTTCAATTTCTTAGCTCATCACAATATCTGCTAATAACGGATTCTCCATGACACAATGATCCGAATCGCGCGAAAAAACGCGAAGTTGGCATAGTTTGAACTGTCAAATTATACAGGGTGAAATTAAATTCATGGGCATCCTTTTAAAGGGTCATTGTACTCATCATTATGAACAACTTTTACTATGGGACTAATTCTAAAATCGCGAAAAAAAAAATCAGTTGTTCCTTGCATTTATGGTCACATAACTCGTCAAAATGTAGGGAAGAGCTAATTTTGTTTCGCGATTTCAGGTTTGGTCTCATAGTAAAAGTTATTCATAATGATGATTACAATGACCCCTTAAAAGGATGCCCATGAATTCAATTTCATCCTGTATATAAAATGACATCCGTACGTGGTTTGCATGTAATAAAATTACGCGGGAAATACCTATGATAATTATGAACATACAAAATTGGGGAAATGGAATGAGTTTCACGTAAAAGTCCGATTCTATTAAGGAATTGTGATCGCGACGATAGGTTGTGGTGGAGCAAAATTAAAGTATAGCGGAATGTATAACAAGAAACATAATGAAAAATGGAAAAGAAATTACAACGGTCGGTTAAAATATGAAAATAAGAGGTAATTAAAACGCGCAAGCGCAGCCGTGCAAGAAGGCGAACAACAGCCGACTCTCGTGGCGGTTGCGCTTGCGCGTTAATGAAAAACGTCGCGATAAAATTGCTTTAATTTGTAATCCATTCCAAATTCAATCCTGCTTTTTATTCGAATGACTTAACCAAAATCAATATTGACGTTGACAATAAATATTTGCCTATTCATATTCAACGTTAGATTTCTAATGAATCTGCTCATGCAAAAGTCAAGTTGTTTATCTGACAGATTCTGTTTACTCCACAGGACACCTCTGAATATTATTACTGAATATAAAGCAAGTATTTGAAAGCTTGGCACTCTACCAGTTTGCATCGTGTCCCATGGCAGTTTATTGGCTAGGACGCTTCGTTGCGCTCATGCACAAATTCAATATGACTACGTTACACGACGTGTCTGGGGAACGCGGGTTTAGACTGTATAATTAGGTTTCGTTGCTTGCCCTGTTCAGGTCATTTGTGTAATTAAGTGTATGTAATAATACAATGGTATTACTCTATGCATGACTAGGTGACATATCGCACCTTTAAAGTTAAACCGTTACGAAACAAAAATTGGCATTGATAACTCAATTCATGAAAATTTTCGTTTAGTAACGGTTTTAGTTTAAAGGTGCGATATGGCAAATTACAATTTAATTTAGTGTTCTATGTCTCGTAATCCTAATTACTTTGTATTCCTGCAGGCTATTGTATACAAACAAGTTTTTTTGAAGTGAAAACTTCTTTAGCGGCGTTGAACACTTTTTGTAATGGGTAAAAAATGTTAAACTCGCGTCAGGGCATCGCGTCAGGACACGTGACCGTCAGGAGAGATTTCCCCCCCCCCTCATCTCTTTCTACGGCGGCGCCAACCGAAGTGAACCAAGTGAGACACGACAAAGATGGCCGAAGAAAATGACATTTGACGTACAAATGTTTGAAAAGTCAGTTTCGTAAACAATAGTACTTCGAGGAGCCGCAGTTGTATTTAATTTATTTTGAACTTCTGTTTAACCAATTTAGTTTATTATTATATACCTACCTACAATACAAAATAGAAGCGACGAAAAATATAACGAAGCACATTATAGCAACAAGAAATACTGTGGGACATTGCTGCTTTTGTGTGAAAACAATGCTTCCGTGTCGACCACGGAAGTTTACACCCTGCAGGGAGATGCTCCAGTAGGGTGTGGCTGTGAAGCTATGTTGCAAAACATGCTCCACGTCCTATCCTGCCTTATTTGTCCTACCCAAAACATGCAGTCAAAGTGACCTCTGCGCTGCCACCGACGACAACGTGGAAGTGGCAATATTTTGAGCCAACAAGATCTAAAGTAAAAGAGAAGAAATTTAGGGAGTAGTTCATTAATAAAAAGCTTGTATACAAATATCAGTTTATTTTTATAATACTTGTACGCACCGGGACTTACAGCTTAGTACGGCTGTTATTCCAAATGCATACAGTGTGGCTAAGTTTGTAACGATTGAGCCTGGTATCTATGGTTACCTCACCCTACTGATTATAAACCTGCAGCAACTACTTATCACCCTAGTTATCCTAACACCCTAACCTATCATACAAGCCTACGGGAGACCTACGGGAACAGACAGAATTTGGGTAGGAATAGGGGTTTGTGTACGTCGTGCAATGTGTACACAGGAAATAGTTTTGTCATTGCCGGTCCCACAGACTCATAGAACTGGTGATGGCTAAAGGTGTCTTGGCCATAGTGAGAGGAATTATGGAAGATGAATCAAACTCTACTCCAGCTTGATGACTAATTTATTAATTTACTAATTACTAATTTATGTGGAACGAATATATGTCGCTCTTGATGCTGACGCTGGCGTATGTAACTCTTGCCTGTTCACGGCTGAACAATACTCTAAACTCTAATTTGGCTTCTAAAACTTGTGCAAGCAGAACAACATTTTTAAAATGTTTGCTTTTCATTTGCCATCTGTGCCATCTCTTCTGTAGGCCGTTTCATTTTCTGCTATTCGTAGTGAAGCACCATCTTTACTAGTCCTATTGACCTGAAATACAAAACTAATGTTATAAATTCTTTCTCTTCATTATCTTATTTATACTGATTTAATTAATCAGTAGCGGCATCAAAATAACAGTCATTATTATTCTTATGGCGGGTTTTTTTTTGTTACAATGAGTTTTGTACAGGCAAACGAAGTTCTTCGTAAAATTGTAAATTGGATAGGCACCTAATTCGTAAATCATGCCAGGCTGCCCCTGTTTAGCGTTAGTGCTTGTGTCAGTGTTTTTATTTTCTATTATGGAGACCTCTCCCTGACCAATTCTTCCAAAAAATCTAAGGATTAGAAGCAAAAGCAAGCATAAGTATAAGAAATTGAGAATGTTTACAAAACATAACTTACTTTGAACACATTTTAGCTGTAACAGTAGGTACACACCTTATCCTCCTCCAACCAATATTCAATTCTTTGCCCTTTATTGCAACTAGTCTCCGGTCTTAATTTCATTTATTTTAAATACAAAAAAAATATTCAAAAGTTTTTTAGTTTGACACATACAATATCAAATTCATTCATTGACATATTCATATTGTTTCCATGACGACCATGACGTTGTCGCGTCAAAACTGTTGAAACTGTAGACAATAAATTAGTTTTTCATACGTAATAATGTCTATGGACACAAATATTCGGTTCGTAGACAGATATTCTCGTATGCCGATTTAATGTGTTGGCCAATTTGTTGGATGACTTCATTATAATGGATTAGACTTCATTATTTAGAAGTTGTAGGACATTCTAGTTATAGAACGTTTATGAAGCGTTTATGAATACAAAATTTTATCGAATGTTTTAAAGGCCTATTGAGCATTTTAACTAATGAATGGTTTAAACCTTCAATAGGCTTTTTTTATGAATAAGACCGAAAGTGTTTAAAATATGGAAATTGAACAAAGTGCATCTATTAATGAAAAAAGTGACGCAGAAATATTGAAAAAAAATGACTAATATTAATTAAATTAATAATTGATTTATTTCAACGTTAATATTCAAGTTTTCACTTCTGCCGGCACTCCCGGAGTGCAACCCGTCTTTTTTTTAACTGAACAGATAGCTGTGTTGCTGCGGAGTTTGTTACTCCACTTCTTCTTCCCAAAGCACTAGAAAGTGGTGAATGGCGGTCGTTTTGGGGGATTGTCTTTAATCTGTCAAGCTCCGCTAATGAGACAATTGATTTTATATTGTTTCGTCGCCGACAGGTGACGCGTAGATCTTGACAAAAATATAATTTTGACGTTCGTAAAGTGCTGATTCTAAGCCTAATTTGAATACATGAGTTTTGGTTTTGATTTCATACTCAGTCTAAAAAAAAAATTAGGCCTAAGAATAGACTCAAGGCTACATATTATATCGATTTAAATTCCATTAAAACCCAGCACATCATTCAGAGGGCATTAAATGATAATTAAAAACCGGCTAAGTGCGAGTCGGACTCGCAAATGGAGGGTTCCGTACCACAAGGAAAAAAACGGCTTGAAATCACGTCTATTGTTGGGGAGCGCCCCTTAAATATTTATTTTATTTTAATTAATTACTTTATTTTTAAAGTGAATATACAACTAAATATTCTGTGAATATTTTAAATATTTATTTTTTTCTGTTTTTAGTATTTGTTGTTATAGCGGCAACAGAAATACATCATCTGTGAAAATTTTAACTATCTAGCTATCACGGTTCATAAAATACAGCCTGGTGACAGACAGACAGACGGACAGTGGGGTCTTAGTAATACGGTCCCGTTTTATACCCTTTGGGTGCGGAACCCTAAAAACCTGCATCGTTCACGTAGTCAAACAAAGCAAGGTAAATTAAAATTTCTAGGGACTGTCGAGTGGCGAGGCATCGCAAACAAAAAACGGTATGGCACTCGCTATAGTGTTTTTTTTGTTTTATTTAGCAGTGAGCGGAAAATGATTCCACCATTTATGTCAGTAGCTGTTACGTAGTTTTGCCTTAGTTCGTTTTTAGATAAAGTGTTGTTTTATCTGCAGGATCTCTATTGTCATGTTGGTTTACATCGCTCCGACGATGTTCTTTGTAAGACTTTTCTTCAGTATTGTGCACATTTTGGACTTTATTTCTGTGTATCACACTATCAAACTAATCACACTATATAATCCCACTAATATTATAAAGGCGAAAGTTTGTGAGTGTGTGTGTGTGTGTGTTTATATGTTTGTTACTTCTTCACGCTCAAACCGCTGAACCGATTTAGATGAAATTTGGTATAGAGATAGTTTGAGTCCCGGGAAAGGACATAGGCTACTTTTTATCCCGATATTCCCACGGGATCGACATTTACGCGGGTGAAACCGCGGGGCGCAGCTAGTATTATTAATAAAAAATTTATGCGTTGGTAAGCGCATCACTTCAGAACGGCTAGACCGATTTGGAAAATTTTTGTTTTAAAATGTTCGTAATGGAAAAAAAAAATTGAAAAGTTGCCGGGAAAATGAGGAAATTTGGGAAAACCGAAAGTGTATTTTCTATGGGAATTTTGTATGATAAAATTATTGAATTTTGGACAGGACAACGTCTGTCGAGACAGCTATTGAAGCATATTATTTTATGAAGTACTAAGATTGTGGAAGATCTAAACAAGTTGTTCTTGCTCTATTGCTACATATTTCAACGGAAAAAAGCATTGAAGGCCATTTCATAGTTCCTCCTCCTTCCTCTGAAATCTACTTAATATACATTGAAATAAAGTTGATATTTGTTTAACTTGGAATAGGGTACTGTGCAGTACTACGCACTTTTACTTTAGGTACGTATAATTATGAAGTCACGATATCAGTAACGTTAGCTGAATTTATCATATCACATCGTTATCGAGCTAAATTATTGCAGAAGCGAGCATCACATAGCCAAAATTGAGTAATTTGATCGTAACGAATTGGAATACTAAATTGATTCCAATTTGCCGTTATTGTTATTTGAGAATTTCCAATTTACTCTACAATTCCAAGGTACTCGATACACGGGACTAGTAATAAAACCCCTGAGCGTTGGTTTATCACAAAACGAAGAATATCTAACAAAGTCGTTTTTTAATATTGTTTATGATAAATCGAAGCTTGCGAGCTTGACTCCTACCGTGAGGACTGGCCGGCACTCGCAAAAGACAGAATTGTGTGGAAAAGGGAGAGGGAGGCCTTTGCCCTGCAGTGGGAAAATACAGGCTACTTAGATAGATAGATCTAGGTCCAGTTCCTCTTAAAATACACACATCAAAAGTGTCTAGGGATCAAGCATTTTTATGCGGATTTCTTGAGATTGAGATGTGGCTTTGTAATAAATTTATGATTTTATAAATTTATATGGATCCTTTTTGGTGCATTTCATAATTTGAATCAGGAACTGTGAATCAAATTCGAGTAAAAGATGAAAATCAGCTGTCAATATTTTCCCTATAAAAACATACAACGCATTGAAGACATTATTAGTGCTACTGTTTCCCTACTACTGATTAAAACCAACGTTATTATGGAGCGGCGACGTCATTTAAGCAGGGAAAAAATGCTCAGAGCCGTGGGAATGATAGAAGCTGGTTCCCGGCAACGTACTGTGGCTTTAGCTCTGAATACAAGTCAGAGTGTTATCAGTCGACTTTGGACACGTTACCGAAGCACTGGTACCGTGGCTGAGCGCCATGGAGGACGGTATCGCTGCACCACACGGAGACAAGACCGATACATTCAAATCTTAACTCGAAGAGCTCCAACAATAACCGCCATGATGTTAGCCGTGAGGCTTCATCACTCTTCAGGGAACTTAATTAGCGACCAAACAGTCAGAAACCGCTTGCATGAAGTGAACCTTCATTCCCGAAGACCGCTACGGGTACCACCTATAGCAATGCACAATCGTAGGATTCGATATCAATGGGCTCTTGAACACAGAAATTGGGCAGAAGAACAATGGCGTTTCGTGTGCTTTTCTGATGAGTCTCGTTTTGGTATGAGACCGGATACAAGACGTATACGACACTGGAGAACCCCTGGACGCCAACAGCGATTAAAATCCTGCCAGGAAGTCCATCCTTATAGTGGTGGAACCATCATGGTATGGGCGGGTATTTGGATCGGCGGAAGAACTGAGTTGATTTGGATCAGAGGCAACCTCAACGCTCAAATTTATGCTGAGACGATTGTATCAGACGTCATCGTTCCTCTACAAGTGCAAATCGGTCCCTTATTTCAGTTAATGCATGATAATGCACGACCGCACACCGCAAGAGTTGTAAGACAGACTCTCGCCGCAGCTAACATCAATGTCCTGCCCTGGCCTGCTCAGTCGCCAGACTTGAACCCGATTGAGCATGCATGGGATATGCTACAGAGAAGAGCTCTGCCGAATATGGAGGGTATCCAGTCGCAAGAAGACCTTTTTTTGTTGTTGCAACGAACATGGGCGGCCATTCCACAGCGTGATTTGGATGAACTCATTTTGAGTATGCCAAACCGATGTTCTTGTGTTGTTAGTGTTCGCGGTAGAAACACGGATTATTAATTGTTTAAGTTACCCAATAAAATTTTAAAGAAAACTGTTATTTCAGTCTTTTTTTCGAACTTTTGTGTTAGTGGTTCAAATGTCAAAAATCCCTTTATTAGGAAAATGGCAAATTTCTTTATTAATGCAAAGGTGACTTGGTTTATCGTTACTGTGACAAACGAAAACACTTTATTTGATGAATCCTTAAAGAAAATTTTAATTAATATCAATCAGGAGAAAAGTTATTGCAAAAATATATGTTGATCCCTAGACACTTTTGATGTGTGTAGTTATTAATGAATGTCCTGCAATTATATTTGCACTTAAACGGAGAGCTGAAGTTCCTGCTCGTAAATAGAAGAACAAGTTACAAGTAATTTAGTCACAAAATCGGTAATGTCTGTGTTTGCAAAAATAACATAAATCCTTACCCCCAACGGAAAACAAAACATTAACATCATTAAAAGTTAGTTGTGGTTTATCATCAGATAAACTTGTGAAGGCCGCAAGAACCCGTTGGATGCGAGAAGCACAGAACCGGTCGAACTAGAGGTGCTTGGGGGAGGCCTATGTCCAGCAGTGGACGTCTTTCGGCTGAAATGATGATAATGATCATCAACTAGATGTTGCTCGCGATTTTGTATGCGATGCAGGATAAAAATACCCATCTCCAGGCCATGGTCTACCATGTGCCAAATTACATCCAAATCCGTTCAGCCGTTTTAGCGTAAAAGCGTAACAAAAAAGCAAACAAACTCGCTTTCTCATTTATGATACTAGTTAGAATCTTGAAGTGCAATTCTGAACCTTATATCTAGACAACCTAATAACACTGCCGGGCTTTGGGAATTTAATCTAGAACCCTACAACTACAGCGATAGAGGTCAAACTAAACAGGCAAATTGATAGTACTAGACCCAAGTATAGGTTCTCGTATTTAGAGTAAAACGAACCTTGCTTATAATATCTTGTTGCATAGATGGTTGATTATTTTAAACTTTCAGAGTGATTATTTCAAA
Organism: Amphipoea oculea; assembly: GCA_945859645.1. Lineage (NCBI taxonomy): Eukaryota > Metazoa > Arthropoda > Insecta > Lepidoptera > Noctuidae > Amphipoea > Amphipoea oculea. The sequence goes on from OX243867.1 coordinate 19,134,019, forward strand.
CATCCGAGCAACATGATGCAAGATAGAAAATATGGATGACACTTGATCAACTTTGAAAGTTATGAGGAAATGCGGTCGGAGAGACTTTTGTAAAAGCCTAAGTAAAAAGTCATAATTCAAGGTTTGGCTCTCGCCTATTTCCTCCTCCAATATTGGACCAGTTTAAAAGATATTTCATAAACTGAATATTCTTATTCAGTTATTGAAAACAAAATACCGTTATATATATATTGTGTCCTTATAATATGTTTTTCTTTTTTCATTAATAGTTGTCAAATTTGTACATTAGACCTCTGTTGACAGCGGCTTAAATCGGCATGTTTTGAGGGTTCTAGTACTTATAAAAATAATGTGTCATCAAAAAGGAAAATATAGGGACATACAAGTAGGTAGTTAATATTTATTATTCTTTAAAACATCATTGCTTTATGGTCATTTACCAAAAAGAAGAGGCGAGCGCGTTTCCTCTTAATATCTCGGAAACGTAACACTACGGGTATTGGTCTTATTATGTTTTCTGTTTGCATTGATGTGAGCTATCGAATTAGTAAGGTGGCCGCCATTTTGAAAAAAAAAGTCAAAATGGCGTGACAGTTAGGTATGCGGCTCCATATAAAAATCTTCATTGATCATTATTATTTCCAGTTTTGAGAGAGATTTTGCAATTTTCTCACAAAACAAGGTTACAAACAAGCTCGAAATGAAATCCTTTTGTTTTGTATGCGCGGGTTCAAGAATAATAGAACGTGTCGGATTTAACAAGGGTAGAGATTTTTACGAATCCCGTTGAAAAGTGTGCCATCGTTTGCTAGGTCTTGTTTTGCGTTCTCAATTTAGTTCCGAGTGATTCTAGGTTATTGTTGTGGCTTTATCTTTCTCTTGCTCCTTTGTCTTTATAAATTCTTGTATATGTCAACAAGAACTCGTCCTTAGCAGCTTCGAACAGAGAGAGGTGGAAAGAGAGTAGGGAGGCCTTTGCCCTGCAGTGGGACGTCACGGCTAATAATAATAATAATATGTCAACAATGACTAACCAACTTTGCTATCATACATTTACATAATCAAGCTATAATGTTCCCACTGCTGGTACATAGGCCTCCTCTCAATGACAGGGAGTGGTTAGATGTCACATGTCTGCGAATTTTTGGTTCTAGGACATGCCGGTTTTCTCATGATGTTTTCCTTTACCGTTTTGAGAGGATAAAATAATTTACACAAAGTAAAGCGCCTGCCTGGACTCGAAGTCTTGAACCTACGATCTACAACTCATAAGTCGAAGTGACTTTGCCATCACTTAAATTAAAAAAATATAATCTCCTCGTAGCTGAGTTGTATTCTAATAAAGGACTTTGAAATGCAGGCACACGCTTCCAGGCGCATGCGATATTTATATTGAAATTGAATCACTAATAGCTCGAAAAGTTAATATTTAATCACTTGGGGCTTAATAAGATTTAAAATAATAATAACTCCATTTTCATGCTTTCATTAATTTAGCTTAACTTCGCCATTTTATGTTAAAGCTTCATATTTATTGGAGTAATTCAGATTAAGATTATTAAGCCTATTTTCATTAAAAAGGCATTCAATGGTCTCCTTTATTATTTTAATAGGCTATGATGATTATTATTGTGAAATAGTTATACTTAGTAACTGTTCTATTTCACAATAATGATACACTTTATTCAGACATACCAAAAATAAATAGTAAAGGTTTTGCAATTTTGGGTTACACCAAAAATCAATTAATGAAATTGAAGAAGTATAGGTTTTAGAGCAGTGCTGGCCCATTGGTAAAGGGACTTATAAGTTGTTGGTCATGGGTTCGAACCCGGGCAGGCGTTTTACTTTGTGTAAATTATTTCATCACCACTGCTCTCTAAATGGTGAAGGAAAACATCGTGAGGAAACCGGCATGTCCTAGAACCAAAAATTCGAAGACATGTGACAACCCACACTGGGCCCGCGTGTTAGATAGTCCACTCCTTCTCGAAGAGGAGAGAGAGGAGGCCTGTCCCAGCAGTGGGAACGTTATACGCTGATTTTGCTGAAGTTTTTGGCCAAGTTCTTATCTAGGTATTCCTAAAAATTCTCTTACAGAACCTGGATGACCACGACCAGTCTAGAAAATATTCTTAATTAAAATAAGACGTCTCTGCCGTTAAAATGTAAGTGCCGTTTAAAAATAAAACGTTTACCAGCAATATCTTTACTTTGTTCCAATTACCTGAGTCGTAACGTTGTGAAAATATCATTACGTTTCTTCCTATTGTAACTACCAGTTATAACAACCCTTTATGAAACTCAAAATGGATCTTTACCTATATATTTATATTGTTACGTACCGTTTTTACGATCGGGAACGTTTTTATACTATTTCTTTTCTCTCAGGTTTTATTACTGCTTGTAAATGTTCTGTTAGCTGGTTATGGAGGGAGTGTTACTGAAGTAATCGTTTCCCCTGGAGGTCCATTATTTGTGTTAATAACAAACTGCTGAAATAGTTAATGCTTTTTCTTTCTTTTATCTTAAGACCATATCTTTTTCAAAATGGAGGTTAGTGATATAATTCTAATCCTCTTTAAAAGCGATCGTCACGCGAATACGCGACGTCGCGTTCATATGTCAATTTTTATTCGGTGAAACAGAACGCGTGGCCGTGCCGACTGAAGGCGCTTTCCGGTTATCCGGACATAAAGTGACATGAACGCGACGATCGCTTTTGAAAAGGACGCGGCCTATGTGTTTATCCAGACATGCTGCGTCAACTACAATTAATAATAAACTGATAAGCAATGATGTTTCTTTTCGGAAGTTGACAAATTGACATCTAGATAGGTTAACAAAACTGACAATTTGTCAACTACATGACGTTTTGATAAAAAGTGAATTATTGAAGGATAGATCATAGAATTATTATGTACTACGTTGTACGTAGTACATAATAATTCCATGGGTTAGATATCCTTTAATAATTGACTTTTTATCAAAATGTCATGTTTCTTCGTAATATTACTACCAAAAATAACAGTATCTTCCTTTAAAATAAAAATAACGTGAATGAAAACCCAACCGCCACTCAACCACTACAAATCCCGATAGAAAGCATGCATCGGAAACCACAATTTTCAATCGGAGACCGGCGACATCACGCGTCGTCGCCTACTGTCAACCGTCGCGTCGGTCGCATCGCATGACGTCATTCTGTCTGCGCGACTGAGCTGAAAGCTCCATGTGTCCGTTGAAATATGATTCTTCTTTTTATGTTTGCCTGGTACTGTTTTTAAAAGATTGGAGACAGCTTTGGTGTTACTTGTTAATGGTTTTTAGGGCATAAAAGCCTTAGGAAAGAAAAACAAACTGCCTAGCCTTTTCAAAACTACGTTGGGGTCTGCTTCCAGTCTAACCAGATGCAGCTCAATACCTAGTATTTCACATGGAGCGAATGCCTATCGGATCTCCACAACCCAGTGACTGGGTAATACGATACCCCTTGGTAGGACTGGTTGTCAGACTTACAGGCTTCTGGCGACCCGCGACGACTGTCAAAGATCTATGAATGACAGCCGGGACCAACGGCTTAACGTGCTTTCCGAGGCACAGAAAACCCTGAAGAAACGGGTAACTCTGGAAATATTTTTTTAAATATGCAGGATGATTTCCAGCATACGTCAAAGGTTACGCCTTTGTTATAACACGTCATTGTTAATCTCAGCCTTCACGAACACTCTTTTAAATATTTTATTTTTAAAAATGCGTTGTACGTGTTGTGGATTATTTTCCAGCCGGTCCCGGAATTGACGCGACATCTTTTGTTGCCGTTAGCTCTCGTGTTGACGTAACTCTCGCGTTGACGTTAACTCGACGTCAAGTCGTGAATAAACACTGTTAGTGACTGTCAATTTTATTGCAGTTGTTATTGGTTTTGTTGAGAATGTGATTGGATGGTTCTGGCGACAGCTATTGTTGTTTCGTTTCATGTTTTATTTTTATTTTAAATGAAACAAAAAGGGATATACATTAACAATATCACATCACACTAAGTTTGTGAGTGTGTGTGTGTATGTTTATATGTTTGTTACTTCTTCACGCTCAAACGGCTGGACCAATTTTAATAAAATTTTGTATGGAGGTAGCTGACACCCTGGATTAAAATATAGGCTACTTTTATCCCGGTATTTCCACGGGATCGACATTTACGCGGGTGAGACCACAGGGCGTAGCTAGTTCATAATAAAAAGAATAAACATTGTAGAATGTCATGTCGAGACAGAAAAATGGCATTTTAGTTAATGAAAACCCCATCTGCCTACACCAAAGACTATATTCTCTATGGCCTACACCCATGGACAAAAAGGTATGATTTTATGTTGTATGTTTTTATCTTACTGAGTTCCACTTCAAGCATCCTTTGGGCTACTTTTAAATTAGAGTAATTAAAAAACGAATTCATTATTTATTAATTTAAGACTATTTTTTGCCAATGCGTGGTCGTTGTATTCCCGATCAAGCGGCGCCGTTCGCCGATCGGCGACGAAACAATAGAAAATCAATTGTGTCTCATTAGCGGAGCTTGACAGATGGCTGCATTTCTACCAGAGATGAGCGAGGATGCCTAGCGGGGAATGTGTGTAAAACTAACCAATAACAACGCTAACTACGACTCCAACGGCTTAACGTGCTTTCCGAAACACGGAGGGGTCTTGGTATGTAAAGATGGTCACCTATAGAGTTATGAGGAACAGGGTGTAAAGTTCACTCATTCTCTATAGAAAAGGGAGGATCCTTCGACCAGACGGGTGTTGTGTCTGGCTGGGGGTATTGAACGTAAAAGTTATTTGCATGTCCTAAACCGGCAAAATATGGACTGCATATAAGACCAATGGGGACAACGGGAAGGATATTTTATGACGTCCCGTTGTCCCCATAATGGGGACACCGTCAATGGGGACAACGGGAATAGACCAAACCATCAACTTTTACAACTGGTGACACCTATATTTTATGCAAATAAATTATTCTTATTCTTATAGTTTTGTACAAGCTACAGGCATGTGTATACTGTCTTTAAGCGTAGATGATCATGTTTACCATGTACCTAATGTGTAATTCATCATTTAAGTCAGAATTGTACCAAAATGATGAGGAACGGAGGCAGTCTGCCTTATTTATTCAAGGTTCTGGTAATTTATACAAATGGGGTTAGCTCCCAAGCCGGTTCACGGTAGGAATATTTCATAGCTATTGATTTATTAACACTCAGGGAGTGTTGTGTTTTCGAGAAGTACCTACGCGAAATTCTATACGTCTATGTTTATTAATTTTCAGACTTGCTTCAATTGTGTTAGCAGGGGTTTTTTTTGGATGGAATTTTATCACTAGTTTTTACACTTTATTAACTACTTTTCAGAAACTGTATCGTCGTGATTTCATTTTAATTCCGTGAAAAATCAGACAACAGTCTGACCAGTAGGTACAAACGTCAAAACGTATACCTAACCTATATTATCACTAGCTATTTATTTTGGTTTGCAGTATATCACACAAGAATTTTTAAAAGCTTTAATTGAAACAGATGACCGAAGAACACATGACTAAGCAGCATCATAATTGCGTAACACACTATCAATCAAAATTAGAATCATTTTGAAGCAAATCGCTAATCCATTGCTTCATAAGTTCGAAAAATTTGTCTGCTCGACACGTAAATAACGCGACGAATGTTGGTGAGCTGTCAAAATGAAACCGATTCCGATTGATAATGTAATACGCAATTGCCCCGCTACATGAATTCAGGTCCAAAGAAGCGAGGAAGACCCTTTTACACTTAGATATCTGTAGTCAAGTGAATGACTCGGCGACCCAGAAACGAAACATCTGACGAAGAATGACGAGGAGAGCCGAACCCCAAATGAATATGGGATAAGGCTAGGCAAAGAGAGAGAGACAGGATCTAACGAATTACCTGTAAGTTTATATGTTAATATTCTCATGTAATCGCGCAGAGCCTACCTTTAAAAAAAATGTTTTCATCAATGTGCGAGCGAATTTATTTTACACCTGCCTGAGTACAGTGCACATTGCACGGAGGGTGGAGCTACTCCACCTCTGTCCATTGAAACAGCTCTGACGTTTTTCACAGTAAATAGACTTTGAAACATACAGTGTTGTGTTATGCGTGATGCAATAATGTTTTTATACCGTTTTTAATAGGGCAAGGTTTTCTTGATGATGAATAAATATTGATGGGAATGAAATTGTGTTGTACTTTTTTTAGAAGAAAGAAAGACAATACGTTTATATGCGGTAAACATGACGCAGAGAAAAAACACAACACATAAAAAGGAAACGTTATTATGCGTCACATCATCGAAATCGAAACGACCAATTGGCAATCGACAACTTTGGGAGCTTTTTTTATTGATGTGGCTGTCAGGTTTGTTATACAACGTGTTTTTTTACCGGACTACGGCGAAGCATAAAGGAGGGTTATGATTTTGACCGGTATGTATGTATGTATGTTCATCTGTTCCCTCATACCTTCTAAACTACTTGTCATAATTCGACAAATGAGGTATCGTTGGAAGCGTCTTGATCGTCCGCTGGTTATAGGCTATGTGACGTCACATTAAATTGAATATGGCGCCCTTGCCGTGTGTATCAAATCAAAGGGCTTAATTAGCACATTCAAAAATATAAATATTAATGAAATAAACCCTAAAATAATTAAATAAAAAAAGGTTAAAAACTAAAACCCGACTACTGAAAAGGATGAAACAAGAAAGTACCTTCCCGTGGTCGCATGCCGCTGTACTAAGATATATATCCATAGCTTATATGTATCTTAGTACAGCGGCATGCGACCACGGGAAGGTACTTTCTTGTTTCATCCATTTCAGTAGTCGGGTTTTAGTTTTTAAACTTGTTTTGATATTCCATATTACTCTAGGGTTATATCCTATAAATAAAAATAACACAAAAAGTCGCAGAATATGTGGTCCAAAATGCATAGTTTCGAAGATATCATGTAAGTATCTAAGTTTCATTGATAAATACGAGTACTTAATTAATTTTCAATTAAACCAATCATTCATATTATTTTAAAGCTAAGAAAATGCGACATTGTCATATTTCAAGTAATGGTGTTTTATTAATATTCGTGACTTTGTCGAATAAGTATGAAAAATGAAAAAAAAAATATATTTGAAAAATAATTCATATGCCAGTTAATTCTCTGATATTTATGGTCTCATTCATACCCTAGAGTTATGGGATATAAAAAAAAAAACACTTTGTATAACTTTAACTTGTCATCGAACACAAAGTTCAATTCCCGCGAGTAATATTGGGTTTATTTTATCTACGACAGGTACACTTTTGGACACTTCTCCTGTTGACAGCGATGCAGGCGAATTTTTGATGGCCTATGGTTATTTTCCCTCTTTTTTATATACATGTACATATTATTTTAAGCCTGTAAGATTATATACTATGTAAATGTTATAGTCTTCCACAGACAACATAGGTGTTGTGTGTGTGATTGGAAATATCAGCTCTAAGTAAAGTAAAGTAGACTTCAGTGGTGTAGGGTGAATTAATGACAGAGGTAAGCCGGAGTAAAAAAAATGCCAAAAAAAGTTTCAATTATGAATGGACTATAGTGTGGTTATGTTCTGAATTTTCGAAGGGAAGCCGGTGGGAATCGAGTTGTATGGTACAGACGCCAGCACATCAACCTACACCTAACTGTCACATTTTCCCAATCAACTTTGAACCTTAAGCTTCAGGGATAAAGTTGAAAATCTATTAAAGAAATTTGACAGATTGTAGTAGGTTGATGTGCTGGCGTCTGTACCTTCGCCACTGGTAGGCTTTACTTTACTTAGAGCTGATATTTCCAATGCCAGATAATTTTATCCGAGGAATAATTTTGAATTTTTGACAGTTCTTCTATACAAAAACTGTCAGACGTCATATTTATCCCACGAATAAAAATTATCTGTCGATTGAAAAATCAGCCCTTATTTAATCTTAACTTTAGTTATTATGTATGCCTTCATTTCTTTAATCAACAACTTATGTAACCTAACCCAGATGCAAGGGTTAACATATCGTCGGTCGGAAACAGTAATGGAACATTTCAAAATGGCCTGTTCTGAGTAATTAAGGTTTAAAGTTTTTTAATATTTTAATGCTATTTTATTTTTTCTAGAGACCATTTTGTATTTGTTTTTATTGAATAATATGCAGATTATAGTCAAGTTTATTGTGTATTAGTTTGGATAAAATATTCAATTCTCTAAATACTCATCTCAAAACACGTGATTTTGGAAATGTACCGGTAATGAATCCGACCGACGATATGCTAACTCTATTTGCCGCTATTGCCTCTACTCCGAACCTAACTTCATAACCCCTTTTGATACCGCCGTAGCTCTATATTGCCTCTACATAAAGCCGCGTAGAGTCGCACATTTCATTTCGTAGAGTCAACGCTCGCATAAATGTAACAGATGCTGGTTTTAATTGTATTTTTTTGTTTTGATAGTTTCAGTACCGCGCCATATGTAGGTAACGCGCTATTTTTTATTTTCGAAAAGGGAAACTTGTTCTTTTTGTTTACATAAAGGTGATGGAAATAAAAATGGCGCGTTACCATCATGAATGATGAGCAGAGTTCAATAACCAAGATTTCATGGATGAGCAGAGTTTAATAACCAAGTGCCAAACATTGAGACATTTGTGGTTTGAACTTGTTACAATGTAAACCAAGTGGTTTACATTGGAAAGTTTGGAGTATAAATGTCGATGGCTATAAGATTAGGGGAAGACCAAAGAAACTATGGTTGGAATGTGTGAATGATGATATGTTAGAAAGGGGGTGACTACCGAGATGACGATTAATTAATAGAGAAGTATGGAAGAAAAATACATGTCGCGCCGACCCCAAATAAATTGGGTTATGGGCTTGAGAATGATGATGATGATAGGATAATGAAAATTAAATTAATTTTGGCTTGGCTCAGATAAACTTTAGCGTAGTTACAATCATATTATCCTCCTAAGATATCCGACAAAAAACATTTATTTGAATATTTTTTATACTATCCGAGAAGAGGGGTTCGTGGCCAAGTTATAACAGCCGCACGGATCGATCGATTAGGTTAAGCTACGCTTGCTGTGGATGGGTTGCCCCTCCGTGCCTCGGAAAGCCGTTAAGCCGTTGGCCCCGGCTGTCATTCTTAGATATTTGACAGTCGTTAAGGGTAGTCAGAAGCCCCAAAGTCTGACAACTAGTCTTACCAAAGGGTATCGTATTATCTCGTAACTGGGCTGTGGAGGTCAGATAGGCAGTCGCTCCATGTAAAGTACGAGTATTCAGCTGCATCTGGTTATACTGGAAGCCGACCCCAGCATAGAACTTGGGAAAAGGTTAGTCAGATGACAGAGAGCAGTGGTGGCCCAGTGGTATCGGCCGCGACTTACGAGCTGTAGGTCGTAGGTTCAAACCCAGACAGGCGCATTACTTTGTGTAAATTATTTCATCACCACTGCTCTCAAAACGGTGAAGGAAAACATCGTGAGGAAACCGGCATGTCCTAGAACCAAAAATTCGAAGACATATGTGACATCTACCAACCCGCAATAGGCCCGCATGGTGGATTACGGCCCACTCCCTCTCACAGAGAGGAGGCCTGTGTCTCAGCAGTGGGAACATTATAGGCTGATTATGATAGTCAGATGATGAGATATAGGATGATGAAAATTAATTTCGTTTTGGCTTGGTTCAGATAAACTTTAGTGTAACATTCATATTATTCTTCTATGATATTTGACAAAAAAACATTTATTTGAATATTACTTTAACTCCTTTAGTAGATAAACAAATTAGTCTTCATTTAAGAAAGCCTGAAACTGTAATAAATTCTTGTCTAAAATGTGAATACAGAAACAGAGCGGATTAATTAATTATGTAAGTATTACAGAATTATAAGCTTTAATGTGAACAAAGCTTTGACAATGACGCGTTTATAATACATCTCGAAAATGTATTCTAATGAGCAAATATGCTTAGACGCCTAACAGCAATCTTTGTCTTGATGGATATTATATACCTATGTGGAGATTCCTTTGTTAATGAGAATTCGGATAATATTAGAGAGATTTTGAGTAAAACTTATATTTAAGATTCGTTTGAACAAGGTCCTGATGGTTTAGATGAGCTCGATGCAATGGAAAAAGGTCGAATAGAAATGTGTGTGTAAAATTGTTCCACATAAATTGCACTATTTCAATGAAAACAAGGTGTTTTCAACGAAAACTGAAATTTAATTTGATATACGAAAGTTTTGTGTAATACTTATTAACTGATTGAATGAACGAATAAAGTCAAACTTAACCGGTTGTATGCCGTAATTACAGACACAATTAAAAAGCCATTGTGTCTCGTGTAGATCTACGTTCCGGCATACGAAAGGTTAAACCCCGTTATTACAAAACAAGGTTTTTCTTTAGATCAGGTTTAAACCACCGAGCCAGCTATTGAATTAAGAACTGAAATGTTATAGAAATGCAGTTCTGTATACATAATAAATCGAAATAAAGTTCGAATTACAAATACTGACTCAAAGGTTTAGGCTAGAACTAAAGTTAGATTTAATTTTTTGTAATAAGACGGAAAGCATTTATTTCAATTAAACCATTACATGCACTTTTAAACTGTCAAGGAGTCGGTCAGTCAGAAATATGAAGCTACTTGCCCATTCCAAAGCGTAGATACCTAGTACCTATGGAAAATAACAGACGAGAAACTACATGGACACTCTTTTCAATTTTATTGTTTCAAAATATTAGTTACATAATAGTAATGTTGATTTTATAATTAGGTATTTGTAAAAACGATGTAAAAAGTCGTACGCGTCAAAAAACTCCATAGTACAGTAAACAGAAAAAAAAAACAATTAAAAATAAGTGTATTAATACCTAAACTAGACTAGCACAGGAAAGTTTCAGAAATAATTTCTCTCCTAGAACTTAGTTCAAACAAAAATAAGCTTAAAAGCCTTGCAAAACCTATTCATTCTAAATATTATTTCTCTAGACCTTATACGTATAATTTTTCAAAGGCACTGGGACAAACCATTTTGTTTCCCTAATTAACCTGACTCGCTTGTTGTCATGACACTAATTAGCTCCTCCCTTTACGGGTTCATTAAGAGGTCTATTACGTACCTTTCACAGATATTATTTAGAACTAGCATGGCCCCGCGGTATCACCCGCATAAATGTCGATCCCGTAGGAACATCGGGATAAAAATTATCCTATGTGGTAATCCTGGTTATAAACTATCTACGAGTATGTGTTATATTTCATCCAAATCCTTTTAATAGTTTTTGCGTGAAAGAGTAACGAACATACAAACACACTCACAAACTTTCGCCTTTATCATATTAGTGTGATTTTGCCTTTGATTTCCTTAATGAAGATATTGTATTAAACATACATAGAGAAACCACAGGGCGCTGCTAGTAAACTATATATCTTTTGAGAGCGCAAAAGTGATGAAACTATTAACAGGTGCTGTGACTGATAAGAAACTGTACTTTTAAAAGTCGCACAGACATGTTTCAATTATTTTAATTTACTCACAATTAGATAAGAAAATCGACAAAAGAGGGTTTTCTTCGTGCACGGAGCCTTAAAGTTATAAACACATGAGTAAACCTGTGTATATCTTTAGGGTATTCATCTTCAAAATTATTTTGCGACGATGCAATTTCTGAAAATGCATTGATAATAAAAATGAAGCAATATTTTAAAGATATTTGGCCACTGAAATGATAGTAAGCCATTTTCTGGATAAATAGCCCATTTGTCGCTGGAGTGGACTCTCGATAAGAGCTGGCAATATTGAAGCAGACCACTTTAGATATTGCAAAGAACATTCATTCCAATATCCGAAAGTAGTCAAAGTCACATTTTGTAATACATCTTCATGTCATAAATCGTGTATCTACTATCCCCCTTACTAATAAACGTATTATATTAGATGAATAGTTACACAACGATTTCTCTCTTTCAGCCGTCAGTAATTTGATTTTCGAAAGAAGAAGACAAAGCGTTGTGTCTATACAGATGCTATACAACGTTTATTAGTAAGGGGGGAAATATTATTTATTGAAAATAAGCTTACCCCCTACTCCATGAGACATGAACATAACTGCTGAAATGTAAGTGTTACTATAGGTACTATCGCGGACACTCCCGCCTGACCACTAAGTTCATTTTTGCGTGCACTCAAAAAATAGAAGCACTTTCTAGTAAGCGCGCCAAGGCAAATAGTTCGTCCGTAAAATTCAAAAAAGGAGCTCACGTGATGCGTTACTAAGCTGCGCAGTGCAGGTTGCAACTAATTGCGTTTTCGCTTTCCTAATAGACGAAAACTTTAAAGGAGCGTGGCTTGGCGCCGCCGCAGGATTTAGGCGAAAAATTTTTTAGGTGATCAGGCGGAAAAGTCCTCGATGGTACATTTCTGCCTAACCCTTCGTGGATCACAGTCGTGATGTTATGTTGTTGTTACTGAAAATTAATAAGTCGGAAAGTTGTTTTTCATCCATAATCAAAACGGTAGCGACAAACACCAAAGCAGTTATTATTAATCCATACTATTATAAATGCGAAAATGTGTCTGTCTGTCTGTTTGTTACCGCTTCACGCTTAAACCGCTAAACCGATTTAGATGAAATTTGGTATAGAGATAGTTTGAGTCCCGGGAATGGACATAGGATAATTTTTATTCCGATATTCCCACGGGAAACTTATGCGGGTGAAACCGTAGGGCGCTGCTAGTAAGAAAATAAATATGCGTTGAATTTTATTGTTTGTCAAAACAGTAACATTCAACGCAAACAAACTCCTAGCCTAACAATTGACTTATTAATTGGAAGCAAGGAGCGTCATATAATGTTTTACGAATTGCTTGAATCGTATGACGCCATCGCGGCAGGCCAAGACAAAGATGGCGGGACGTGCTTGACTCCTACCGTAAGGACAGGCCGGCACTCGCAAAAGACAGAATTGTGTGGAAAAGGGAGAGGGAGGCCTTTGGCCTGCGGTGGGATAATACAGGTTAGTTACGAGTAGTTAATTGCTTGAAAATAAGTACGTTCTTATTGTAGAATCATTGATAATTGATAATATAAATAAAGCACTTAATAAAATATTCAAACAAGAAACCAGTCCTGTTCATCAACTAGAAGATACTTCGTTCAAAGAAACGAAACGCTCCGACACTACAAAATAGATATACTGGTGGGTGATAGAAACGGTATTTCAAAGCAAACGCTTCCACAACAAAAAACGAATCTATGTGTTGTGTGCCATGAATAAAATTTACGATCACGACGTACAATATAGAAACTGCTACGCAAATCTGAAACATACAAGTTATGAGATTTTTTCAGACTATACAATTTATTTGTTGAGATAGACTACGCTTCGTAGGGAAACCTGCAACTGTGAAAATGTCAAGCTGAACATTGATGATAATTAAAAAGTTACGGTAATTTTATCTTCGAAACAGTTGAGTTTGATAGAGTTAACAATTTAAATGATCCGTTAGCAATAGTGGAGACTGAATATAATGGGTTCAACAATGTTGAAGTGACACTTCATTTGTAAACCTGCATTATCTTGTATAACCCTAATCGAATTACAGTCCAGCCGTCGAAAGAATGAGTTCCTGACACCTGTCAGTGCGACAATTCTAGTAGATAAAAAAACCGAATGTGCTTATGACCACACGACTGAAGTGAAACTTCGAGAAAGAGAGAAAGAAAATGTGCGCGCGCACTGCTCTCTCTTGCTTCTACACAGTGATACAGACAATAGGCCTGCACTGTACTTAGATATACGGAACGTATTTGGCTATGAGAGGAAGAGAGAAAGAAAATGTGCGCGCGCACTGCTTTCTCTTGTTTATAGAGAGTGGGGGATCCACTCAACTCTCGTTCGCCTCGCCCGATCACACTTTTCGTAACGCTTCCGTCACGCGTTCGCCAGCTTACTCCCCAAGTCAAGCGTGCGTAAAGAAGTTTCACTTCAATAAAGATCAAATTCGCAAAACGTGCTTTCGATTGCATGAAACTGACAATTGTCAGGAACGCGCTCTCTCAACGACGACTACCGGACTGTAGTAGTACCTAGTCAATTGCGTCTAGCCTTGTGGAGAAACGTAACATTTTTCAAACCTTTTTGAGGTCAGTCTTCTTGTTTCAAAATTAGAACCCACTCCAAACTAACCTTTAAAACTTAAAACATAACGACCTAGTAACAATAAATTCAGTTGCAAGTTCCCTTCCCAATATTTATTATATCTTTCAACAAAACAAAAAAAAAAAAAACCGAAGCATAGTCTTCCTCAACTGTTAACCCCACAACCATTTACGAGAAAAACCCTAAAAGCAAGATACATACTTGGTCTCATCAATGTAGACTGCTTCGAGAACCTTCGCAGCATATTGTAGGTTCTTTTGTAAAGTCTCAGCGGATATTTCACCCCTATTCAATTGTCTTAGGAGATAGCGTAATCTGTGAACAAAGAGAAAATAGAATTAATTAAGTACAGGAAATTCATTATGAGGTACATTTTATGTGTTGGAGTGGTCAGAGTTAATTATGGCGGTACTTGGTCGCGTGAACTCGTGTGCTCGTGTTGGGGATTATTCGCTGAGAGTGTCGAAAGGGGATTGTGTTTTGTTTTCTTTTGGTTTGAATCGATTATTTTTACTCTGTATTTTTGTTATCAGCCTGTATGCGATTGTAGAATTTTCAGAATTTTCAGAAACAAAAAAAAAATAGATTGACTTATTAATCACACACACATAATCAGCCAATAATGTTCCCACTGTTGGGACACAGCCCTCCTCTCTGTGAGAGGGAGTGGGCCGTAATCCACCACGCGGGCCCAGTGCGGGACTTATTAATAATATATAAAAACAAATACTATTGTTAAAAACAGACAGAAAGGACATATAATAAATCCATCTATACTAATATTATAAATTCGAAAGTAACTCTGTCTGTCTGTCTGTATGTTACCTTTCCACGCCTAAATCGCTGAATCGATTTCGTTGAAATTTGGTATAGAGATAGTTTGAGTCCCGGGAAAGGACATAGGCTAGTTTTTATCCCGATATTTCCACGGGATTGAAACTTATGCGGGTGAAACCGCGGGGTATTGCTAGTATTTAATAATAAGCAAAATCATATTAAGCACGATTCCTCTCTCCTACTTATTTCAAATTTTACTGTAACAGACAGGGTCCATAATTGATTCTATTGTTTTATAGTTAAGTTACCACATGTATGTGTACATTATGGATGCAATAAAGATTGCATTGAATTAAATACTATCGCCTCGTTATATAAAAAAAAAAGACGGGTTGCACTCCGGGAGTGCCGGCAGAAGTGAAAACTTGAATATTAACGTTGAAATAAATCAATTATTAATTTAATTAATATTACCTACTCATTTTTTTTTTTCAATATTTCTGCGTCACTTTTTTCATTAATAGATGCACTTTGTTCAATTTCCATATTTTAAACACTTTAGGTCTTATTCATAAAAAAAGCCTATTGAAGGTTTAAACCATTCATTAGTTAAAATGCTCAATAGGCCTTTAAAACATTCGATAAAATTTTGTATTCATAAACGCTTCATAAACGTTCTATAACTAGAATGTCCTACAACTTCTAAATGTTGCCATTGTAATGAAGTCATCCAACAAATTGGCCAACACATTAAATCGGCATACGAGAATATCTGTCTACGAACCGAATATTTGTGTCCATAGACATTATTACGTATGAAAAACTAATTTATTGTCTACAGTTTCAACAGTTTTGACGCGACAACGTCATGGTCGTCATGGAAACAATATGAATATGTCAATGAATGAATTTGATATTGTATGTGTCAAACTAAAAAACTTTTGAATATTTTTTTTGTATTTAAAATAAATGAAATTAAGACCGGAGACTAGTTGCAATAAAGGGCAAAGAATTGAATATTGGTTGGAGGAGGATAAGGTGTGTACCTACTGTTACAGCTAAAATGTGTTCAAAGTAAGTTATGTTTTGTAAACATTCTCAATTTCTTATACTTATGCTTGCTTTTGCTTCTAATCCTTAGATTCTTTGGAAGAATTGGTCAGGGAGAGGTCTCCATAATAGAAAATAAAAACACTGACACAAGCACTAACTCTAAACAGGGGCAGCCTGGCATGATTTACGAATTAGGTGCCTATCCAATCTACAATTTTACGAAGAACTTCGTTTGCCTGTACAAAACTCATTGTAACAAAAAAAAAACCCGCCATAAGAATAATAATGACTGTTATTTTGATGCCGCTACTGATTAATTAAATCAGTATAAATAAGATAATGAAGAGAAAGAATTTATAACATTAGTTTTGTATTTCAGGTCAATAGGACTAGTAAGGATGGTGCTTCACTACGAATAGCAGAAAATGAAACGGCCTACAGAAGAGATGGCACAGATGGCAAATGAAAAGCAAACATTTTAAAAATGTTGTTCTGCTTGCACAAGTTTTAGAAGCCAAATTAGAGTTTAGAGTATTGTTCAGCCGTGAACAGGCAAGAGTTACATACGCCAGCGTCAGCATCAAGAGCGACATACATTCGTTCCACATAAATTAGTAATTAGTAAATGAATAAATTAGTCATCAAGATGGAGTAGAGTTTGATTTATCTTCCATAATTCCTCTCACTATGGCCAAGACACCTTTAGCCATCACCAGTTCTATGAGTCTGTGGGACCGGCAATGACAAAACTATTTCCTGCGTACACATTGCACGACGTACACAAACCCCTATTCCTACCCAAATTCTGTCTGTTCCCGTAGGTCTCCCGTAGGCTTGTATGATAAGTTAGGGTGTTAGGATAACTAGGGTGTTAAGTAGTTGCTGTAGGTTTATAATCAGTAGGGTGAGGTAACCATAGATACCAGGCTCAATTGTTACAAACTTAGCCACACTGTATGCATTTGGAATAACAGCCGTACTAAGCTGTAAGTCCCGGTGCGTACAAGTATTATAAAAATAAACTGATATTTGTATACAAGCTTTTTATTAATGAACTACTCCCTAAATTTCTTCTCTTTTACTTTAGATCTTGTTGGCTCAAAATATTGCCACTTCCACGTTGTCGTCGGTGGCAGCGCAGAGGTCACTTTGACTGCATGTTTTGGGTAGGACAAATAAGGCAGGATAGGAAGTGGAGCATGTTTTGAAACATAGCTTCACAGCCACACCCTACTGGAGCATCTCCCTGCAGGGTGTAAACTTCCGTGGTCGACACGGAAGCATTGTTTTCACACAAAAGCAGCAATGTCCCACAGTATTTCTTGTTGCTATAATGTGCTTCGTTATATTTTTCGTCGCTTCTATTTTGTATTGTAGGTAACTATATAATAATAAACTAAATTGGTTAAACAGAAGTTCAAAATAAATTAAATACAACTGCGGCTCCTCGAAGTACTATTGTTTACGAAACTGACTTTTCAAACATTTGTACGTCAAATGTCATTTTCTTCGGCCATCTTTGTCGTGTCTCACTTGGTTCACTTCGGTTGGCGCCGCCGTAGAAAGAGATGAGGGGGGGGGGGAAATCTCTCCTGACGGTCACGTGTCCTGACGCGATGCCCTGACGCGAATTTAACATTTTTTACCCATTACAAAAAGTGTTCAACGCCGCTAAAGAAGTTTTCACTTCAAAAATGTTATGTTTATAATTTAGTATTTTCTGAACTTTCTATGTTATTGACCCAATTCAATCAAACCACCCTTTACGAACACTAAGCGTAGCCAATCGTCTGTGGGCGTTAAAAGGTCCCCTAATTTTGGTTCACACTACCCTACATAAATTGGATTGCCCTCCTAATGCCTTACACACACTTATCTGAGATTTCCGATATCTAATATTGCTCTTTTATTCGATTCCCACTCGAGAAGTGACGGGAAGAAATAAAGTCATATCTACTTGAAATTATTGTTCTAACCCAATATTGGAACTAACGCCGCCCTCTTTTGTTTTAAATACATTTCAAGTGACATTCCACAAAACAATTGCAGACATTTTTTTTTTTTTTTTTTTTTTTTTGGCAACGGAGCCGATGTCGACTATTCTGCCAACGTCATGTGGTGACGGCAATACAGCGAGGTGAGCCGTCGAACTTTGCACTCCGTGGTTTGCTAGTTACAAGAAATAGTAGCTTAAAAGACGAAGAAAAAGAAGAATATATATTATATACATTTAAAACATCACAAATCTACATAATATGTATTTACAAAGTTATTACTACACACCAAACTACAATTTGATATTATTTAAGTTTAAAAAGGTTGACAAGATTTGGATAACTTTAGGAGAAAAGTTAGTCAAGAGGGAATGGAAGTTAGTAGGAAGACGGATTTTAATTTTGGAGAGCTTATGATACAAGTCAATTGATTGGGAATTTAATGGACAAGAGAAAAAGATGTGGTCCAGAGTACCATCATCAAGACCACATTCGCACAAGGAACTGTCACGAACACGGATCTTATTTAAGAATACTGGACTGCAGCAGTGACCAAGTCTTAGTCTACACAAGGTTGCAACAGTTCTTCTGGATAATTTTGGGCATTTAAAAAACCAAGGTTTCCGCTGGATGTCGGGTTGAATACTGGCGTAATACGCCCCCTTGAGCTTCGAACTTAACTGCCACATTGCTGACCACGAGTTGAACAGCTTATGTTTGGTGTCAGTCCGTAAGTCGTAGCTATGCACCACGTAGTGCTTCCGATCCACCGGGTTAGACGTAGCAAATTTTGCCAGTGAATCGGCACACTCGTTGCCACTTATACCCGAGTGACTGGGAACCCAAGCTATTTCAATGTTTAAACCGTTGTTCGAACAAGTAAATAGTAAATTTAAGATATCAATGATAATTTTACTGTGAATTTTGGATTTAAGTTGGTTTTGAGCTAAAGCTTGAATACTACTGCGCGAATCTGAGAAAATTACTGAATTTTTAACGTTATGAGTTAGAATAAAATTGATGGCTTCTAGAATACCGATGCATTCCCCTGTAAATACTGAGGTCTCTGGTGGACATTGGAATAAGAGGGCAATTTTCGAATTTTGAAAATACGCAGAAACACCTGTACATCCTGTTGAAGACAATTTGGATGCGTCCGTATAAAATAAATTCCAACCCTCCCAGTATCTTTTAATGGCCCGATCGAAGTCACCTTTTACGTCCTGAGAGTTTTTGGAGATACCAAGTCCCAAAACGACCTTTGGTCTGAAATGGACCACCTCATATGCGGAGGAAAAGACCGGAAGAGTGGGGTGTTGACAAACAGGTGAGGAGAGGTGTTTAAGCTCTCTGTACCTATTCATCAATGGAATAGATTTATTATTCCAGTAGGAAGACACGTTAAGAGAGAGGTAGATTTGTTCTAAAATGGGGAGTAAAGGATGGGACGAAAGGGAGAAAACTTTTGACAAGAAACGGTCTGCTAAGTATTGTCTGCGAAGGTTAAGAGGGGGTTCTGCACATTCAACCTGGAGCGCGTTTATGGGGGAGGATTTCATAGCACCAGTCACGATCCTCAGACATTTGGCCTGGACAGAATCCAGTCTACGCAGAGCATCTTTGTTACACGGTTCAATTAAGTAGCTGCAGTAATCCAGCACGCTTCTAATCAGCGCATTGTAGACCAGTTTTAAGGTGTATGGGTGAGCACCCCACCAGACACCTGCCAAAGCCTTAAGAACCGAGATCGAGCGCTCACATTTTTTAACCGTATTACTAATGTGGTCCACTCCCGACAATTTGGAATCCAGGGTAACCCCCAGGAACCTGGCCTTCTCCTCGATTGGAATCGCTTGGCCGTCAATATTAATGTCGACTTGGGGGATAAGACGTTTACGAGTGAAGACAACTGCTGAACTTTTTGGAGCACTTAAAGATAACCCGTGATCTAAAAGCCATTGGTTTAATGAGGACAAAGATATATTAATGGACTGAGCGGCATCCTGGATGGAAGTGCCAGAGACCAATAATGCAATATCGTCAGCATACTGAAGAATATTACAGTCAAAATTTAAACAAGAAGGAAGATCGGAAGTATAAATGTTATATAAGGGTGGACTAAGCACGGATCCTTGAGGTAGACCCCTCCAAACCGACTTCGGCTCAGAGTTCTCCCCCGGTATCCTAAGTTTAACACGACGTTCTAAAAAAATGCTGCATATGATTTGACGAATCCTAGCCGGGATTCTCAAGTCTTGCATCTTCTGCCTGAGAACTGGGAGAAGAACAGAATCATAGGCAGCTGAAATATCTAAGAAAACAGCTACCACAGACTCATTCCTGCTAAGGGCCAGTCGGATCTTTGATGTAAGGGTCCCCACACTATCAGCTGTACCCAGACCTTTCCTGAAGCCGAATTGAGTCGTTGGGAGCAGTTTTCTGCTTTCTACAAACCATTCAAGACGGTTTTTAATCAAGTGTTCTAGAAGTTTAATAAGTATGGACGATAGAGCAATTGGCCTGTAAGAACAATGATCACTAGGATCTTTACCGTGTTTTAATATAGGAATTACTACTTGAACCTTCCAATCAGGAGGAATATAACCGGAAGAAAAACAATAGTTGGCTAAGTCTAGATAATATTGATGGGTCTTATCACCCGCTTTTGTAATGAAGGAGTAAGGGAATCCATCCACTCCAGGAGCAGAATCCTTTACATGGGCGAGGACCGATTTAAGTTCTCCCAGAGTAAAAGGCTTGTCCAAAGGGTCATCTGATGCTAGCTGGGAGCCCGTAGCGACACACTCATCCAAATTAGGAACATAGACTGGGGCCAGTTTAGAAAGAAACTGGTTACCCAGTTCCTCAGATAGTATGGTCCCGGAGGGGGGTCTCAAACTACTCCTGAAAGACTTCAGCTTACGCCACACGGCCGACACTGGAGTGGATGGATTCAGCGAACCACAATATTTCCGCCAACCTTCTCTCTTTTTATTCTTAAGTAATTTTTTGGACTTAGCCAAGATATGTTGAAAGGCAATGATGTTATCCAGGTTCATGTCAGAGTTGAAGTTCATTTCGGCCTCATTCCTGGCCCTGATCACGGCAGAGCATTCCCTATCCCACCATGGCGGCGATGGAATTTTGCCCGTTGGCGCTTTTTTTGAAGGGAAGCAATCATCTGCTGTTGAGGATATTGTGTGGGAGAATGACGAAAAGCATTCCTGCGTGGACTCAGCGTTAATAGATGGGAGAGAAGAGACACGTAAGTCTAAAATTTTTGAGTAGAGGTCCCAATTTACTGAATTCAGCTGGTATTTTAACAGAGGAGGGGAAATTTTGTCAGGGATAGTCTTGGAAGGGATTTCAACCATGATGGGATAGTGATCACTCCCATAAGTCATATTCAAGCGACTCCAATTAAAAAGGCTGGCTATACTAGACGAACAGAATGTTAAATCAACACAGCTGCTGTTCTGCCCTGGTGCAGACCTACGTGTGGAACTGCCATTATTAATTACACATAGGTTTAGTTCATCTAATATATCCACTAGGCCTATACCAAAGTTGTCGCAGTTCTCTGAACCCCATCTATAATGATGGCCATTAAAATCACCCATAATAAGTAATGGACCTTGTAAACTACTTAGCAAACTTTTAACTGTAATAAGATCTTCAATTTGTGGGTGTGCAATATAAAAACTAAAGATATTTATATCCTCAGCCTTAACAGCAACAACATTAATGTTGTCACCAACGGAGGGTAGAGGAATTGGGGAGAATGGTACTTTGTTATTAATGAACAAAGCACATCCTCCATATCCATCTGGTCTGTCATGGCGAACACCACTGAAACACGGAATCCTGAAATTACTATCAGAACGAAGCCATGTCTCAGCAATGCTGCAGATCGATGGTTTGTATTTATTAATGATAAAGAGTAGGTCAGGTTTCCTGGGAGTAATACTCCTCACGTTCCATTGAAGGAATGTTAGGGGGTGGAACATTATTAATATATTTAACAATGGATGACAGTTTGTTGGCAACGTGGTCAGGTAAGGATTGTGCAGGATTAGCTAATACTGTTAGTAGGATATTGGCTATAATATTGAGAATGTTTTCAGACTTATCAGGATTGCTTGTACCTTCCATGGGGAAAGCACAGCCATTTTGGGATGGAGAAAAGGAGTAATCCTTAATAAGGGCTTGATGCGCCTGCTTGTCATAGCTAGGGGAAAGGGGGGCATGAGATTTGGGTTTTAGAATGACCGTTTTACGGTATGATTTTGTTGTTTGGGGAGCGGAACCTGGATGATTGGGCGACCTAGTTATTGGTATTGATTTTTGGGATGCTCTAGACACTTCAGCATACGATTTTGATACCGGAGGGAAAACCTGACTTGCCTCCGCATAAGACACAGATTTCTCAGCCATAAGAGCTTTAATGCCCTTCTGCCGACCAAGCTCAGGACAAGCCTTATCATTAGCATAATGATTGCCAGAACAAGATACACAAATGGCACAATCAGTAGGAACTTGGCATCCATCACCTGGGTGGTCTTGAGCACATTTATAACAGCGGGGTTTTGAGCGACATATTGTACGTGTATGACCGAAACGACAACAATTGTAGCATTGAATAGTTGGGTACATGTATCTCTCAACTGAAAGGGCAGAGTAAAAACAATAGACACGATTAGGTAAGACTTGCCCGTCAAAAGTCAAAACAACGGTTTGAGTGGGTTTCCACTCTGTAACACCCAGAGAAGTCACCTTTCGGCTCATTCTCCTTGCCTTTATAACGGGGCCGCATCCAACGGGAACCTTAATATTTTCAATAACCTCATCCTCTGTCCATTCTGATGGTACGTCTCTAACGAGACCTAAACGAGTAATATTGAATTGTGGAATTGTAGCAATAAAGTTATTCTGAATTAATGTACGACTTATCAAAAAGCTGTTTGCATCCTGGTGCGACTTAAACTCAACTGAAACTTTGTTTCTTCCTAGACGTTTGACACTACCCAGGAGAATATTGCTGTAGTTGTTTTGCGTCAAAAACATTCCAAATTTCACCGGATGTAGAACAGTACCAGGGGTCTCGCCGTCTTTTAAAGAAACGTGTACAATATATGGCGGATTATCCCTTATCGTGTAAGACTGTCTTCCCATTTCTTTTTTTGTTAGTTTTGGAGGGTTCGCTACAGTAGTCGGAGAAGAAGTAGCCATTCTTTTCCTACTTGCAGATTCGAAATCCATTGAATTATTTATCACATTGTCATCGGGGAGGGAAACTGTTAATATCGGAGAGAAATCAGAGGGATCAGGAGGGTCAGGGGGCTTTTTGTTATCCATAATGGATGCCGAATAAAATCTTTAAAAATAAACTAAATTAATATTAAAACCTACCTTTGCTAAAGCTGAGCCACACTACAAAGAACACTACTACACTACACTACTAAACTACACTCATTCGACAGCCTAGATAAAGAACTTTAAAGAAGATGAAAAAAACCACGTAGTTTTGAAAACGGCGCGAAAACACCTCTCAATTGCAGACATGTTTACCAACAACGCCCTGTCAACGTCATTCGAGCATCAAAAAATTCTTGTATTAGTATAAAGTTTAGTTTTCTATGAAAGCGGTGAATGTTACACAATACTTAACGACTGTGAATCTGTGTGTATTTTGACACAGATTTTCGACCGTTATAATTTATGTATAATTTATGACGCTTTTCGAGGAAACCTAGGGATTAATTTATAAACGATGATTCGAGTTAAATGATGTTCAAACGTTAAAAATGTATGGTTAAACAATTGCTAGTCACTATTTAAATTTAAGCAACGTATATGAATGGTAAATATGTGTAACGAGCTGTGACGTCATTGTGCCTCTATATTTCAGGTAGTCACACTCAAAGGTCAGTTTGTACATTCTGCTTTAACCATAAAATAACCTTTGGACGAAATATTATAAAATTACCTATTTCTACATTGATAGGTATTCATCTCACTTCAACTACCACTCTACTCGAAAACCATTTAATACTTACTGCAACGCGTATTTTTCCATTGCGTTAAAATAAAAGAAATTTGAAAAAAGTATATGAATTTATACAGGGTGTTACGGAAAGGGTATATCAATACAAACGGGTTGAAGAGTGTATCTGGTCTAGAAACTCTGTACAAAATTTCAGCTCAAAAGCAGTAACTTTGAAAATGCTTAATTAATATTTTTTTTTATTTCGATAGTTTATTAAATTGAAATCATAACAAACGTGTCACCGCACTACGAGGGTCCATTATCCATTATCTGTAGTGTGTCTGTGCGCCTAGTACCTACACGCCGCCGCGCGCCAGTGCAGCGCCGTGATGTCGAAATTAAAAAATATTTAGCATTTTCAAAGTTAATGCTTTTGAGCTGAAATTTTGTACAGAGATTCTAGACCAGATACACTCTTCAACCCGATTGAATTGATATACCCTTTCCGTAAGACCCTGTATAACCGTCTTGAAAATATAAAATGTTACCAATAGAAGATAAAGAACGTAAAAGTAACATTTATTTAAAAGCCCTTTAATCCTAAGTTGCCATATTTCGAATATTATCTGAGATCACGTATCTTTTGGTAAACATGTAGGTATGGTCATATAAAAGTGTTTTTCACTTCTCATGCTCTAAAAGTCCGTCTTTATGTTGTGCTTAGGCGACATAAAATCGCTTTTTATGTTCTAGTGCATAAAGTAAAATTTTTTTCTAAGACTAAAGTAATCAGGCCCAACAGCCACACGCACAATAAAACTTCGCAGATTAAAGTCGTGATTTATTTCATTTTCTTTAATTTATACCACTTTCGTGTTTTCTATCGTTAATTTAATAAAATCACGTAAAATAGTTGTCATTTATTATTTAAAAAGGCAAAGAAACGTTTTCATTTTTTGGCAGTATGAAGTACCCAAGTCGAATGACAAATGTTGAAAATTAAAAAAAAAAACTTTTAAGAAGTTTCGTGGCGGTATTATCTGTGGTGGCGGGAACTAGCTATGGATGCAACATTTTTGATTAATTATGTACTGTATACTTTATGCCTGTTTCATTTTCTCGCAATCGAAGTGAAAAGCAGAGTGTATAACTCAGGCATAAACGAGCCATTTTACCCCTCGACTTAACTATCCACCCTCGCCTGCGGCTCGGGTGGATATAAATGTCTCGGGGTAAAATAGCTTCTTTTATGCCTTAGTTGTACAATCTACTATTAATTTAGGTTCCATTCACTGTGGCCAATAATGTTCATCTCTCTTTATAATTTCAGCTTTCATCGGTTTGCTGCACTTTTTTGGATATTTAAGATTCTTCACAAAATTTTTAATACTATTATTTTGATGCCTTTCGACCACTTTAGAATTCGGAAGGAAACTTCTATCAGAGGTTGTTAGAAGTTTTCTTAAGAGTTCTAACCACTCGCTTTAATCTTGTTAAACAATCGTTGATGTTTCTACTTTTCTTCAACCTTCTGAGTCCGGTATTTTTTTTCACTTTCACAAAAATCTTTATAGCGGGTGTACTCCAATGTAGTTAAATTTCTTGTTTTAGTCCGAATTTTGAAGACCTTTCGCAATCTTTAATAGATGTATTCTGTGCCAGAGTGAAGTTATTGAATATTGCAATAGGCAACAGATGAGAAAGTTTAGTGTCATAGTTCAAGTCATAGCACAATGACGAGCGAAGGTCCTTCGCAAAGGCTCTTGCGAAATAATTACAATATAATTAAAAATAGACTTGGTGAAAATATGTTGAGCCTGACACTACATTTGATCAAAAATTGCTTTGAATTAAATTAATCTATTCGGGGGCGTCGGCCACAGGTGCCTCGACCACTGGGGGCCTAAGCCACGGACCCGGTTCAACATATCTATCCACTCTTTTTGATGTGATTTGACCTTAAAAATCAATACTTTATTTTTGTTTGCGGTTTGACATTACTTTACTGAATTCGATCATTGATTTGACACAATTGGTGTTTGATCAGTTCCTTTGATATCATACTGTTGATTTTTACTATCGCCTACTGAATACCTTTCACAATCTTTAATATGGTTCAACATATCGCACCTTCGGTGCGTTCGCTCATTTTTTAATTTTACAGGAGAGGACTTTTAAAAGTATAGGCATTGTTCAGAGACAATTAGGCATACTTACCTCAATTTTGCAGTTTTGGCTATTTGTGACTTTGTTGCACCGAAGATGCGATATGTATCAAAGGTCACATCCACTCTTTTTAGGGTTCCGTAGCCAAATGGCAATAAACGGAACCCTTATGGATTCGTCATGTCTGTCTGTCTGTCTGTCCGTCCGTCCGTATGTCACAGCCACTTTTTTCCGAAACTATAAGAACTATACTGTTGAAACTTGGTAAGTAGATGTATTCTGTGAACCGCAGTAAGATTTTCACACAAAAATAGAAAAAAAACAATAAATTTTGGGGTTCCCCATACTTACAACTGAAACTCCAAAAATTTTTTTTATCAAACCTGTACGTGTGGGGTATCTATGGATAGGTCTTCAAAAATGATATTGAGGTTTCTAATATCATTTTTTTCTGAACTGAATAGTTTGCGCGAGAGACACTTCCAAAGTGGTAAAATGTGTGTCCCCCCCCCCCTCTAACTTCTAACATAAGAGAATGATAAAATTAAAAAAAAATATATATAATGTACATTACCATGTAAACTTCCACCGAAAATTGGTTTGAACGAGATCTAGTAAGTAGTTTTTTTTTTAATACGTCATAAATCGAAAACCGCAATTTACCTGTCACAAAGTTACAACGAACTACAAGAACTTTTATATTATGTTACTTGCTGCTACGGAACCCTTCATGAGCGAGTCCGACTCGCACTTGGCCGGTTTTTGCTTTATTGATTTGATTTTAAAAATTTACTAACATTACTTCATAGAATTTGATCTTTATTAGCGCATTTATAAGATGGTGCTAATATACAGGTGTTTTTTTCCCGACCCACGGCAAATCGACGGGCATCCAGCAAAAAAAAAACAAATATCAAAATCAGCCCCGAGACTATGTTTTCGCTCATGCTCATTATGAGAGGCACAATAGCCCATCGACAGATAATAAAAAAGGTACTGTTCTAGTTGCAAAGAGTAAAGAACTTACAAGCCTGGATAGCAACAAAGGAAAAAAGAAAGAAGAAAAAATCGTTTCAGTATCGTCTCTCGCAAGTTATAAGATCGTTTGAAACTCAACAGGTAAATCATTTCTCGTGCATAATTCTTATTTCCCTGAGATGAGAGACGGTTTAGAGCTTCGGCTTGCAATTTGCTTTTATTCCTTGGGCTTTATTGGAAGCATGCTCGAGGCATATTAGGTTATAGTCTTTGCAATTCACGTTCGCGCGCAATGTGACTTTTATTGTAATTTTTTTTAATAATATAGCAATACAGGGCTATTTTAAAATTGGCTAGCTAAACTCCTCAGACGCGATGAGTATCGATATCTCAACACGATAAAAGAAAAATATTTGATGTTTTTGAAGTGTAAACTTCTTTAGCGGCGTTGCACACTTTTTTGTAATGGGTAAAAAATGTTAAACTCGCGTCAGGACATCGCGTCAGGACACGTGACCGTCAGGAGAGATTTCACAGGGGAGAACTACTACTCCTAATTACTAAGTATCCCCCTCTCTTTCTACGGCGGCGCCAACCGAAGTGAACCAAGTGACGCACGACAATGGATGGATGGATGGATGGATGGATGGATGGATGGGTGTGGGTGTGGGTGTGGGTGTGGTTGTGGGTGTGGGTGTGGGTGTGGGTGTGGTTGTGGGTGTGGGTGTGGGTGTGGGTGTGGTTGTGGGTGTGGGTGTGGGTGTGTGGGTGTGGGTGTGGGGGTGTGTGGGGGTGTGTGTGTGGGTGTGGGTGTGGGTGTGGGTGTGGGTATGGGTGTGGGTGTGGGTGTGGGTGTGGGTGTGGGTGTGGGTGTGGTTGTGGGTGTGGGTGTGGATGTATGGATGGATGGATGGATAACTGATGGCTCGACCGTCTGTGTAGTACCTACACTGCTATGTATTCTTAAAATACGTGTATACTCGTATAGTGTTTAAAATATGGAAATTGAACAAAGTGCATCTATTAATGAAAAAAGTGACGCAGAAATAGTGAAAAAAAATGAGTTAATATTAATTCAATTAATAATTGATTTATTTCAACGTTAATATTCAAGTTTTCACTTCTGCCGGCACTCCCGGTGTGCAACCCGTCTTTTTTTTTTTGGCAGGTCAACGACCGCTGTTTCTGTTGTTGAAGCATGAGTTGACAAAAACTGTTTTCTTATGTTTTATAGGGCTTAGATTTCTATACCCGATATTTCGTCTGTGAAGTTTATAAAAAAAATTTAAAATTGATTTTTCAAATTAGTATCTATGTCGCACTCGCAGGGATATTGTCAAACCCGTAGTTTTGATTGCATTACAATAACTGCGGCCTCGTGTGCACCCACAAAAATCAAATATTTTGTTTTTTCATGTTTACATATTGACGCAGCTAGCCAATTTAAAATAACCCTGTATAAAAAACATTATTGCGTTTGGGATCGATACAAGCTTTATCAGATCGGGTTGGTCAAGCGTGCTTAACTGAACCAATACAAAGGATGCTATTCTGTTTAGGGTCAATTCCATCAGTATCAGATTGTGTTATATCAACACGATACCGATATCTATGGCTTATACAAAAGACTTGGTGTTTCGGTACAGAATGATCAGTATCAGATTGAGTTGTTCAAGCATGCTTAGGTTTCAATGCAATTCGGTTACAACCTAATTTCGTGTTTATATCAGTCAATTTTAAGCTTCTATTGTCTTCATGCGATTCAAGATGGCGACTGTGAGTACAGCAGCATGTGCCTGTTATCTGATAATGTATTGCTGTGCTTATGTACCTACTTCCTACGATTTACACTGAGGAGACCTAACGCTACATGTTTGAATGGCAGCAGCTAAAGGTGCTACCCTGTTTAAACTTTCTTACTTTCCATTATTTGATTTGAAATGTAGTTAAACATAGTAAAATTCAATATTATAGTGATAAACGTTTAATTTTTTTCCTTTTTTTAAAGACCGTCCTTTATTGTAACTTCTTCCAACAAAGGATGAAATTTAAAAAAAAATAAGCATACAATTAAAAGTCTCCACACAAACATATACAAAATCAAAAAATTATTCACTCAAATCTCGAGATGGTTCTGCGTTCCGACTTATGTTTTCGGAATGAACTTTATTGTAACCTAACCCCAAATATCTTCAATAATAAATACTCAGTTCGATCTCAATATATCGCAAAAAATACGAAACAAGTAATAATTCGACTCACAAGCCCTTAACACCACTATTATTCAGAAAACCACTGAAGTGCTCGCCGCACTTGCCTGTGACAATCGGAACGATGCACCTATTCGTACACGGAAGAGGAAAAATAAAACGTGTAAACCGCAATCGAAATTCAAAAGAATTGAGTGGACTCGTGTCGGCACTCCGGGGGATTATTAAAAAGACGGACAGAACCGGTATACGTTTAATTCGAATGTTCTACAAACGACGGTGTTGGTAAAGAGGATTTTTTTAACAGATTGGTGAATATATGCTTGACTTGGATATGAGTAGGCAAGAAAATTAACTCCTTTATTAATAAACAGAAAAATATAACCAATTCATCAAGTAAATTTTACTAGAAAAATACTGGCATTTATCTATATCCATCTATCTATACTTATAATAAAGCTGATGACTTCGTTTGTTTTAACGTGCTAACCATTGAAATTGCCAGTCGGATTTGAAAAATTCTTTTTGCATTTGATAGCCCAATTCTTGATAAAAGGCTATACCTAGGTTACTTAACATCATGCTAGGACCCTTAGGAGACGAGCATAAATAACAAAGGCAGAAAGAACGCTAAGCGAAAACGAATTTATAGCGCGGGCAGGTGATTCAATTCGACGGGGAATAAAACATTTCACGCGGGCTGAAGCTGATATAATGATAGATTTGTGACTATTAAATGCATGTTTGTTAGAAATTCTATCCACGTAGAACTAGTCTAATCTCTTCATTATTTATACCATAATAGAACTATAAAACATTTCATAGAAGTCTTCTTAAGAGATCTTTTATCACTTATAAGCGGCCTATCCTCTTTAAATTATAGAGGTATGAGGAACAGGGTGTAAAGTTCACTCATCCTCCATAGAAAAGGGAGGATCCTCCGACTAGGCGGGTGTTGTCTCTGGCGGGCAACTGCCCGATGATTCATGTCAGGCTGTTGTATATATGCTAGTTGCACGGTAAACTCTGCTTGCGAGATGCAGGATTTTGCGTGACGTCAGTATGACGCGTCGTTCGCATGTGGCCTTGTAAATACCGCTACAAAATAAAGGCCCAAAATTGATCATAGAACTAAAATATAGTAAGATGAAACGGGTAACGAGTTTTATACTCATAAGTCCTTTAGTTGGATGGGACAATTTGTCTCAAGAGTGCTGGATATCCTTGTCTAGACGGGACCGCTGGGGGCCAGTGATTGATAACGACATCCGAAGCGTACACTATAGGGAGCTGAAGAGATTTTACACTACTTATGACATTGGAGACAGAGTATCGGTAATTTATCTTTATTATAATCAAATCTTATTAAATATTTTTTGTCAATTCGTATGCTAGTCGAAAGAAATTACATTTGAACCATGCATCAAACCTTGCAAGCGGTTTGTTTTCTAGAATCGTGTACTTGAACTTAGCTCCCTAATTAATAATAAAAAATTAAACATATTCTTGACTGGAATCAAACTTTATAATATTGGTAGCAGAATATAAGTGATTTGGCGTGTACTACTACTACAACTGTTATTTACGGATTCCCTTATGATAAGAAAGGTATGAGGAACAGGGTGTAAAGTTCAGTCAAACTCTAAAGAAAAGGGAGGATCGTCCGGCTAGATGGGTGTCGTGTTTGGTGGGTAATTGCCTGACGATTGATGTCGGGACGTTGTACCTATGTATATACAGGGTGTTACGGAAAGGGTATATCAATACAAACGGGTTGAAGAGTGTATCTGGTCTAGAATCTCTTTACAAAATTTCAGCTCAAAAGCAGTAACTTTGAAAATGCTTAATATTTTTTTATTTCGATAGTTTATTAAATTGAAATCATAACAAACGTGTCACCGCACAACGAGGGTCATTATCCATTATCTGTAGTGTGTCTGTGCGCCTAGTACACGCACATCACGCTGCCGCGCGATGTGCAGCGCCGTGATGTCGAAATAAAAAAATATTAAGCATTTTCAAAATTAATGCTTTAGAGCTGAAATTTTGTACAGAGATTCTAGACCAGATACACTCTTCAACCCGTTTGTATTGATATACCCTTTCTGTAACACCCTGTATATATGCTAGTCGCGCGATAAACTCTGCTTGCGCGATGCAGGATTTTGCGTGACGTCAGTGTGATGTGTAGTTCGCATGTGGCGGTTTAGATGCCGCTACAGGTTTAAATAAATACTTATTGTTAAGCCTGTACTACACTACTCGAGAAGTTGGTTGAAGTTAAGCGAATACGAGAGTGTAGATGGGCACTTCGGTTAGCTTCGTCCAACCTCGGCTCGCCTCGGGCGACTTCCGATCGTTGTCGGTATTTGCGCCCGAGTCAAAGGACTCGGAAGCTTCACGTAGGTCTTAGCATGAGTGTGTAGTCACGCACTTCGGACTTTTGTTAACTTCGACCTGAACTTCGTCGAAGCAACTTCGCGTGTAGTGTAGTGCTGGTTTTACACAGTTGAAATATTTCAAAACAATGATCATCTTTCCACGTGAAAGATGTTTTCGATAAAAAACAAATCGTGTTAAACTGTTCCCAATTGTTTTTATTTTACCATTTAAGTTCACACATATAAACAGACAAGAAAAAAGAAAAACAGAACAGAAGTACAAAGGTGATACTTATTTCATAAAGAAAGGAAGATAGTATTCGTTGTTTTCCTTTGTGTTTAAAATAAACCCGATAATAACCGAACAAGATTTTCTTCAAAGTCTAGGAAACGTAATTCTTCTACAAATCGAAAAGAAACAAAAGAGTAAATATTAAAAGGAATTTCTTCAAGCATTTTGAGTAAAGAAAATGTTTTAAAAGGCTTTTCGAGTCTCATATTTCATTCAGGGGCAGCATCGCTCGACCATACGATCGATCCTCAGCTGCTCGGAGTGGTAACGATTCCATTGTCTACTTTAACAAATTTATTGCTCTCCACGTTTTATTGGCCTGTTTAACTTTATTATTATTGAAGGCTTTACGCCTCACGAAATCTGTTTATTTTAGCACAAATGTTTTTCTCCAACAACGACAAGATTCCTTGGCGATTCGTCAGATTTTTTCTAAAGTGCGCTCATCATTTTTATGGACTGTCTTTAAATCCAATGATTCGGGAATTTTTTTGCCAGCGCATGTTTTCTTCCCATGTTTTAAACATTATTAGCTGTTGCTAATAATCAGCCTCTAATATTCCCACTGTTGGGATACAGGCCTCCTCTCGGTGAGAGGGAGTGGGCCGTAATCCACCACGCGGGCCCAGTGCGGGTTGCTACAACGGGTTGGTGACATGTCTTCGAGTTTTTGGTTCTAAGACATGCCGGTTTCCTCACGGCGTTTTCCCTCGCCGTTTTGAGAGCAGTCGTGATGAAATAATTTATTTAAAGTAAAGCACCTGTCAGGGTTCGAACCTACGATCTACAACTCGTAAGTCGCAGCCGTTACCACTGGGCCACCACTGCTGTTTCTAATAATGACTATTTAAATCTCTGCATTCCTTTCTAGATCCTGTACCCTTTTAGAGACAGGTGTGTCTTCCCCTGTCCACTAAATTAAGGAACATATTTCATCATGTGAAGCATTATATCTTTAGTACTTCTTATTGGGGACTTGGGGTCAACCTTGGTTAAAGAGGAAAATTTATAAGTACGTGATACGGCCTGTCGTACTATACAGTACGACAGGCCGTATCACGGACTTATAAATTTTTCTTCTTCACAGTCCTGAAATTTGTCTGGGCTGTGAAGAAGACGGATGAAAAAAGATTGCATGAAGCGGAGATGAGAATGTTGAGATGGATGTGTGGAGTGACGAGAATGGATAAAGTAAGAAATGAGTATATAAGAGGAAGTTTGAAAGTGGCGCCAGTGACAGAAAAGTTGAAAGGAAATCGTTTGGCTTGGTATGGGCATGTGATGAGAAGGGACGAAACGCATGTGACTAAAAGAGTGATGAATATACATGTTGATGGATGGAGAGGGAGAGGAAGGCCGAAGAAAACATGGATGGATTGTGTGAGGAATGATATGAAAGAGAAGGGAGTGAATGATAGCGCGACGGTTGACAGGGGAGAATGGAAGAAGAAAACGTGTTGCGCCGACCCCAAGTAACATGGGATAAGGGCAGGAAGATGATGATGATGATGGGTGAACCTTGGGTTCTTTCTGTTTTTTTTTTCATCTTCATATTAAGTTTCCTGTCAGCATCCGTTGTTTGTCACTGATTCTTCCACTCAGTGTTGTTCTGCGGATCGTCTAGTATTTCCATTATAACTGTTGCCACTGTTACGAGTCGTCGTTAAATTATGTATTTCATATATTGTTTGTCTTATTTCTTTTTAGTATATTCATGTATTTATGTATATTTATTTGTGCTTATATTTATATATAATTAGGTATATATTATGTTTATAGTTTTAATAGATTTATTTTTGCGTATCTTTATATTTAAAATGTTTATTCCTAAATTTTCATGATTGCACTTACCACTGTTTGTCTCTGCATCACCCAAAGGTTGACTGGTAGAAAATGCCTATGGCATAAGTCCGTCTCGGATATTTATGGTCTCTGTACATTTATTTGCTTGAAATATTAAATAAACAAATATTGTTCGCCAACGCATTTTCCGTACCTTAATCTACCAAATATAATGTTCATAGCCTTGATTATTTTTCTGTATAACTTAAAAAGAGGCATTTGCCTCCCAAATGATGTTTTGACGAAGTGAACTGTTCTTTCTTTGAATCTTTCATGAATGTTTTGGAGAATTTTCTCTACTGTATAATGATATCGTGGTTTTGAAGAATTCATTATGAGTTTTAATAACTAATGTTATGGTCTAGTTACAGGCTTCGTTTACTCCAGCATTTTCTTAAAATATAAACCATGAATTTAGGTAACATGCACTGACTGGACACGGACAACAGGTCCTCTCAATCTATGTAGTTCTTTCCTCAAAAGACCATTTCTTCACGTGATCTGACCAAGATTCTGTCTGAACTTTAAAGAGACTGTGACCTCAGAGTTTGTTTCGGCCTTTCTTCTCAGGGTAGTCAGATAGGAAATGCCAACCACATCTAGTTTATTTTTAAATATGGTTGACGTATAAAAGTGTTTGTACAAACCAACTTACAGAAATAAATAATTTATAATTTATCATAACTTCTCGTATTTAGATCATTAATGACAGTTACTAAGTTGTTAAACCACCTCAAATAGAAGACTATTAGCTTCGTACTAATGAATAAGTTAGGAATTCTATGAATATCAATGTCTAGAACTAACAACTGAAAGTTTACTAAAGTAAAGAGCTGCCTATTATGGCTGCCTGTTCATATTAGCGGAGCAAGAAGGATTGATTAATGCTGTAGACTGTGACTCGCGAGAGCTAGACGCCAGCACATCAAGCTACCCGAAACTGTCAAATTTTCTCAATCAACTTTGAACCTTATGCTTTGGCGATAAAGTTGAAAATCTATTAAAGAAATTTGACAGATTGTAGTAGCTTGATTTGCTGGCGTCTGTACGAGGCGCGGGCGAGGCACGGATCAAAAACTTCACGAACGTTTTTATGAAGCAGTTCATGCCACACCGTGCGGCGTCCGTGTCTCGTCCGAGCCTTGGTCCCTGCAAATTGAGCAGACACGGAAAGGCTCGCGACCGTGACGGTCTAGCATAAATTATCCCTAAAGCTTTGAAGAACGGTACTAGGTAGTGTCAGAAGCAGCGTAGCGGAGTGACCCTATCCACTGAAGCATAAAGAACGTGAATTTAGTCGAAATTCTATCACACTTAATAATATTTATAAAGGCTGTGAGTGTGTTCGTATGTTTGTTACTTCTTCACGCACAAACGGCTGGACCAATTTTGATAAAATTTGGTATGGAGGTAGCTGAGTAGAATACTCTTTATTATGTACACCATATAAATTACAGACATAAATATAGAAACTTTACACACCCACACCACACTGACACCCAGGATTAACACATAGGCTACTTTTTATCCCGATATTCAAACGGGATCGAGTTTTATGCCGGTGAAACCGCGGGGTGCAGCTAGTTGTTTAATGTTTTCCAAGCTCTATACATTTATGTCCTTATAACTCGTCAAAATGTAGGGAACAGCTGATTTTTTATTCGCAATTTCATGTTTGGTCTCATAGTAAAAGTTGTTCATAATGATGGGTACAATGACCCCTTAAGAGGAAAACGGTGGTTAAAATTTCACCCTGTACTTGGAACCTGACCTGACCTTATTAGTTTTACCAACCACAACTACCTATCTGCCCAGACCGCCATGAATCTAATATAATCGAATTAATACCTAATATTGCTTCAATTGCTTCTTACCTATATACAGATGTATATAAAAAACTTTTTAACAAAAAAATTAAACCTCCGAAAAAACTGAAAAGCAAAAAATTAAAACCTTTTTTATTTTACCTTAATAAATAAGTTCTTAAACTAATTCAAGTATACCTAACTAATTTTGAGTCGGCGCCAAACAAGCAACTTAATATCGTTGCGAGTGGTCGTGCGGAGAGCGCATTTTTTGTTTGGAATGTTAATATTTAGCGCTGGAGATTTTACGCTGCATTATTAATTTAAGGTAATTTAGTGATCTTTGTTCATTGATTGTTTGGCGCCGACTCAAAATTTTTTAGGTATACTTGAATTAGTTTAAGAACTTATTTATTAAGGTAAAATAAAAAAGGTTTTTATTTTTTGCTTTTCAGTTTTTTCGGAGGTTTAATTTTTTTGTTAAAAAGTTTTTATTTTATAATTTTTTGAGGCTATAATTTACTTATTACTGCATGCTTAATTTTTGATTACTTTTAAAATGGCTACCTACCTTACTTTAGATATTAACTGTTATATAATCCTACTTTAACTAATATTTTTGTATAGTAAAATACTTAAAAAAACAGGCTTTATATACCAACATAAATAGGCCTTTAATTTTAATTGTAATACACAGCTCAGCATTAAAATCTGTGAATGAACAACAAATCACCCCTATTTTCCCACCCTTAGGGTAAGAACTTTTTTTCCAAATTTACATGGGACCAACTTCGAGGTATGTTCTATATTATCAAAATCGGACTAATCTGTAAAAAGTTATGCGTGGTCATACATTACAATCAGTGAGTGAACTATCAATCATCCCCTGTTTTCCTACCCTTAGGGTTGGATTTTTTTTTCAAAATTTATATGGGACCACCTTCGGGGTATATCCTTTCTAATCAAAAAATAATTATCAAAATCGGACTGCTCTGTCAAAAGTTATGCGTGATCATACATAAAAAAAAAAAAAAAAAATATACGCGTCGAATTGATAACCTCCTCCGTTTTTTCGTCGGTTAAAAATAGTAATATCTATTGTGACGTCACCACTGAGCCGTTCACAATCACGTTATATCCAGTCGTTTGATCTGTGCAACCAATATCTGCTATTGTTTGCAGCTCAGAAGACTCCAATATTGGTTGGTTTAAAGGTACTTGATGAAAATCTGTAAGAAATAATCATCTTTACACTACTCTGGTAATGTTTTGCTCTGTGTATGTAAGAGCCAAAGCACACACGCTACTTTTTGCATCGGCGATTTTGCGGCTGTATCGATGCTGCATCGCGTTTTGGTGACTCTCTGCGTTCGGACGCGGTATCGGAATCGCGCGTTTTAGCGACTGCTCCGATGCTGCATCGCGTTTTGGCGACTTTCTGCGTTCGGACGTGGTACCGGAATCGCGCGTTTTAGCGACTGCTCCGATGCTGGCGCAAATGCCAAATCGCTCCGACCGATCCGAATGTGTGTGGAGTGTAGCGTTCAGCCGCTGTATCGAGCTTCCGAAAAGCGACTGAATCGCCGCGTTTGGCGTTTTTAAGTGTGGAATGCTTGGTCGCTGCATTTAGCTTCTAAAAAGCAGCTGAATCGCCGATCGCCAATGCAAAAAGTAGCGTGTGTGCTTTGGCCCTAAACAATACTGAGATTCAAAGTGGTGATGATGTTCAAAGACTTCAATCAATCTGCCTAGCTTTTTCCCAACTATGTTGGGGTCGGCTTCCAGTCTAACATGGAGCGACTGCCTATCTGACTTCCACAACCCAGTTACTGAGTAAATGATACCCCTTGATAAGACTGGTTGTCAGACTTTTGGGCTTCTGACAACAATCGATGATGCAGGATTTTTGGGTGACGTCGTCAGTGTGATGCGTAGCTGGCATGTGTGGTGATGTAGATGCCGCCACCATACGATGTCAGTAACTTTGAAAGTGGCGAATATTCTGGTATATTACGGTAGGTACGGTCAAACAAGCTATATGATACAGGCAGCTAACTTGCAACTGTTTTTAAACAATGCTGTGCTGAGTTAGTCAATCCTTTTATACCACTCTATTTAATTAAGGATGCCATAAGCTGAAAAAGTTATAACGCACAAAATAAAATTGAATATTTGGCAGTGTAGTGGAAAGATGAATATTTTTGCCTGTATACCAAATAGCTTGTTCGACTGTACAATAGAAAGAAAAAGTATTTATTGCCACTCGTACAGGAAGATCACAAACTAAACACTGTAAAAAATAAAAACCCAAAATATACAGGGTGATATTGAAAACATGCGACAAATCGAAATGGGAGATTGTACTCATCATTATGAACAACTTTTACTATGGAACCAATCCTAAAAACGCGAAAAAAAAAAAACAGGCGTTCCCTACATTTTGACGAGTTATGTGAACGTAAATGTAGGGAACAGCTGATTTTGTTTTCGCGATTTCAGGTTTGGTCCCATAGTAAAAGTTGTTCATAATGATGAGTGAAATCTCCCATTTCGATTTGTCGCATGTTTTCAATTTCAACCTGTATAAAAAAAAGTAACAAAAAAAAAAAGACGGGTTGCACTCCGGGAGTGCCGGCAGAAGTGAAAACTTGAATATTAACGTTGAAATAAATCAATTATTATACACTTTATATACACGAATTTTACGAATACACAGCAGTGTGGCTACTACACAGACGGTCGAGCCATCAGCTGTCCATCCACGTCCGCGTCCACCATCACCATCACATCACATCACATCACATCACCATCGCCATCGCCATCGCATCACCATCGCCATCGCCATCACCATCTCCACCGCCATCGCCATCACCATCGCCATCACCATCACAATCGCCATCACCATCACCATCCATTATAGTGTCTCACTTGGTTCACTTCGGTTGGCGCCGCCGTAGAAACAGATGGGGGGGGGAATCTCTCCTGACGGTCACGTGTCCTGACGCGATGCCTTGACGCGAGTTTAACATTTTTTACCCATTACAAAAAGTGTTCAACGCCGCTAAAGAAGTTTTCACTTCAAAAAAAAAAATGAAACAGAAAGTCCTATACGAGGCGAAAAGGCTCCTATCTCAGCATAATGCTGCGATATTAAAAAAATAAATTTATCAACTATATACATATAATCATCTCCACTCAAATCTAGTTTTCAATTGCAATCCATGTCTGATCATCGCCGTAAAATTTGACCTTAACAACTAATTGTGAACCTATTTTCCTAGAACAAAAATCTATAAAAAGAAATGAGAAAAACACTAGTTACCCTACGCAGCTCCTGGCTTCTTATACAAATACCCTCAAGATGTCAGGGGCCGTGTTTTAAGGTCAAGTTGTTCGAAAGGTCCAGTAATGCTGCTTAGCAAAAATTCTCGATTGTTTTGCAAGGAATTTTGTACCGAGGTTAAGTAAAATCTTATCAGGCTAAATTATTTGAAGTTTAAAGCGTGGGGTAGGGATGGTTTTGAATGAAGAAAACTTAATTTGCATCTGTTTGCATTAAGTTTTATAAAATAACTAGCTGTTTCTACGGTGCCACTCGCATTCTAGAGGAACGTTTTCATGGGATAGATATAAAAGTATTAGCGAGGACATGACATTTTAAACAATTTTAACAATGTTAATCTGTTCAAAGTGAGAGTGAACAGGCTTCTTCTGAGTAAGCTCGCTCCATCGTCGACTTTGTCTCTGTCACCTCTGACCTAGACTAGAGTCAAGAGCAAGCCCATTTCAAATAAAAAAAAAAATAAAAAAAAAAATTCAGTGACCGCGCTATTCTTTAGTAACTATAACCAATTTCCGTTATTTTTTATTAAACGCTCTTTATCAGCAAGTCCCTTAACCATTCGTATGCGAACGTGGATCCACGCGAGATACAATGGTTTTTAATTGTTTATGTAATTACGGCATTTGACCGATTAAAGGTTATTTTAGCTAGTCGCATACTGTGATAAGTGCAAACATCAGAAGGCCAATTCCTGTAATTAAAAACGTTCAAAATCTTGTCGCAATCTCGTCTCAGCGACAATCAATGTCAGAAACTTGTCAAAAATGTAGGGGAATTAGAGGTATTTTTGACAGATTGAGACTGAGATCAGACTATGAACGTTCTTAAAATTACGAGAATTGCCCCTCAGTGAGTTTGCCAAAATGATTAAACTGTCATGTCAAAATGTTTAAAATTGAATTCTGAATTGTTCATGGTGCAGTCAACAGCAAATGTAGATTATGATTGAGTTTATAACTTTTGGAGTCAAAACTGATCACGAATATATGGCAGCTGTACTAGTAGTAAATGTTTGGTATAATTTACAGTCACATGCTTTTGAATCACTTCGACGCCACACAGTTCTGACACGAACTCCGTTCATTAGTATTGAATTTCTGATTTTCATCATCTACTTTTGCTGTTGACTGTACACACGGCTATACGCCAGTTTTAACTGACCTAGCGTTGAATAAGTTTTTCGTACAATCTGCAGCCTAATTGCGGAACGCCAAATCGTCAAATGATTCTGATCAGTTGGCTTCATTTCTATCACAATTGGCTTCATTTTACGATTTTCGAATTGCGAAACTAGTTTATTATGAAACCAATTATGAACGTTAAGGCCCTGCGCAGAAACTAGAGTTTCGCAATTCGAAAATCGTAAAATGAAGCCAATTGTGATAGAAAGGAAGCCAACTGATCAGAATCATTTGACGATTTGGCGTTCCGCAATTAGGCTGCAGGAGTTAGCTTATACGGGTTTTGTATAGCTTGATGTGTAGCCGAGCGTACATGCAATATGTGGTAGGTACGCGTCATTAATAAATTGTTGCATTTTTCGAGTTTGTAATTGTTTCTCAGGATTCTCAAATGTTTAAAAAAGGTTATTATTATAATATTATGATTATATGGAGGCCATCACGCCGCCATGGTCGCTTATGTTTTATTACTCGTATTATTATATTATTATTTTTGAGTGCTCATCGATATTTCGGGACATCGCCAAGCGGTTGATTGACTGTTCACGTGACCAGAGGGCTGGCCTATTTTTAGCCCAAAGAATCAGCATTGCCATCGAACGTGGTAATGGTGGCCCAATGGTAAGGGCCCCGACTTACGAATTATTATTATTAGGTCGTGGGTTCGAATCCAGCTAGGCAAGCGCTTCACTTTGTGTAAATAATTTCATCACCACTGCCCTCAAAAACGGTGAAAGAAAACATCGTGAGGAAACCGGCATGTCCTAGAACCAAAAATTCGAAAACATGACATCTACCAACCCGCACTGAGGCCGCGTGGTAGATGACTGCCCACTCCTTCTCGAAGAGAGGAGGCCTGTGTCCCAGCAGTGGGAACATTATAGTCTGATTATGCTAACTTATACTTATTATTAACCCTCAAGCTGAAACACAAAATTCACCAAAACACATCTACCAAGAACAAACATAACACTCTCTTATCCAACTTTCGTAAAAAAAAATAGCTCTAAAGTAAATTACCTTCCTACAGTTACTATCCAACAATATCCATTCAGTGTGCTCCATAAGCTGTTTAAAAGCATTCCGGTTTACGTTCCGATCCCCCGCGATACCGGACGAAATCATCCGGAATAATTGACCTTCTTGCCACGACAATTGGACGGAAATATCCAACTGTACCGCAAACTTTATTTTGCCGGTGGAAAGATCCGAACATTAGGTATTTATTTGGCTCCGATTCTGGTGTCATTGCTTGATTAAAGCCTTTTATTTGAATTTAAAAACTTAATTAACAAAAATAACAAGATTAAAAACTAACTTAACTAAAACTATACAAAAACTAAAATATAAAAATTCATCCGCATCGCTGTCGACTGGTAATGTACCCAAGAGACTGGCGGCATTGCCACGTTGTATGGCAATGCTTAGCTTTTGGCCAAGGTAAAAGCCAGCCCTTGGGTCACGGGAATTGTCAACCAGCCGTTTTGAAATTTCTGTAAAAAGACCATGAGCACTCGGACCCCACGGCCCGAGGGTTTCAACCCCAAACGGCTCGAAAATATAATTTCCGATAAGGTTATTATATTTTCGCCGCTTGAGGTTTTCCGCAGCCGCAGCAGCAGCGCCAGCACAGCATGCCGATCCAGGAAGGTGGGATGGCGCAAGAGTATCGACACAAGTTGCGTCCCACACTAAAGGCCTACCCACCTTCCAAGGAAATAGAGACATACCGTCCGGTCTCTTGCCGTCGTCGCGTACCAAGCCATTGGGTTCTAATACAGCTGGAACGCCGACGGTAACAAGAGCTCGTCGGATGATGTCATTAATGTTCGCGTGGCGCGCTAAGCGACCCGCACTTCGGCTGCAAGACAGGCCGTGGTGTCCGAGGCTGTTGACATCTTCGCCACAGTGACAGCGATGAGGGGAACAGCAAGGAGTACCTAGTCGCAGGGAAGCAGCGAGGCGAAAAGTAGTGTCGTCGAACAAAGTGCCTATGTTCGACGAAGGTAGTGCATGAAGCCAAAGTCCCGACTCCCATCTACCCACAGCCAGCAGGCGTGCACGTTCCGCAGAAGTAGCAGACGAGTCAAGTAAATTGTTCTGTACTACTCTGCAGAGCGGCTCATCCCACCGTCTCTGGGAAGATGGATTGTCAGGTGGATCTGTATTCGGGCAAGCGAGTCTCCAGGCATCCATAGCCTCGGTGAAACACGGCACATCAGAATTAATCAGTGTGGAGGCTATGATTTTCCTGATTAATTTATCAGTGCCG
Organism: Amphipoea oculea; assembly: GCA_945859645.1. Classification (NCBI taxonomy): domain Eukaryota; kingdom Metazoa; phylum Arthropoda; class Insecta; order Lepidoptera; family Noctuidae; genus Amphipoea; species Amphipoea oculea. The sequence goes on from OX243867.1 coordinate 19,176,574, forward strand.
TGGACCGAGGATATGAAAGCCGGTAAACTAATACTAGAAATTTTGCGGACGCCGAGGCCCCCCATACGAATGGGAAGAGTAGCTTGTGCCCAAGCTCGGTCGTCCATGGCCACATTTAAAATAGATGTTAATGTATGCCTGATAATTTGGTCCATTTGGTCTAAAAGGTGAGTGTGCTTCCATAAATGTGAAGCGCGAAGAAAATATGTTAATTTAGGGCCGAAACAGCAGTAGCGGATTAAAGTTATGGCCGAATGCATATTAATTTCTAACAATCTTTCCAAAACGTCATTGAAATTTTGAATTTTTTCCTGAATAAAACCGGGAAAGGAATTGTCAAAGATTGGAGACCCAAGAAGACAAAGAGAGCTTTTTTCAATAATTTTGATTTCTGGAGCTATTGCCTTAAATTTGGGAAGTGTCAAGTGTCTATCAGTACTGTCCGCTAGGTATAGTTCACATTTCGAAAGATTGAGATCAAGGCCAATGGAATGAAGTTCATTTTTTAAAAAATTGAAGGTCGTGTAGTACAGTTTCTGCATCGCCTCCCAAGGTTCCATCATCGAGATACCAAACGTTAAATTTGGAATTTAGCTGTCGAATAATTGGGTGAATGGCTAAACTAAAAATCACTGGCCCGAGGGGGTCACCTTGTTGACAGCCAACAGCAGATTCCAAAAGGTTGTCCCGATACAGTAATTTAGAAGGGTGTCTGTAACATTGCCAAATGAAACTATAAATTTGGGGTATTTCTTTTCTAGTTTCTGTAAGCAAGGTGTCCCTATTAACAGAATTGAAGGCATTCTTTATGTCAACCTTCAGGATGACCTCTCCTTTTCCAGAATTTAGGTAGGTCGACAGGGCGTGTACGGCAGCCTCACAGCCCCCTTTGGAGCCGTAACCTAGCTGTTAGTTTTTTTTTTTCTTAATTTCATCACCACTGCTCTCAAAACGGTGAAGGAAAGCATCGTGAGGAAACCGGCATGTCCTAAAACCAAAAATTCGAAGTCATGTGACATCTACCAATCCGCACTGGGCCCGAGTGGTATTTTATAGCCTACTTCCTCTCGAAGAGAGTAGGCCGGTGTCCCAGCACTGGGAACATTATTTCTGTTAATTCGTTCATAAAAACACCTTCACGCATCAAAATTAAATTATGTTTTATAATAACTAGATGAGTCCGGACAGTAGTAGACAGTTAAGATAAACCTGTTGTCTCTGCTAATTTTATTTGTATCATATCATCATGACTCCCGCAGACGCGATTGTGATAGATTGATTTCTATGAAGTTTTCAAAGAAATTGTTTGTATAGAGTCGCGTTGCGATGTCGTGTTGCGCCGTCGCGTTGCGCTATCGCGTTGCGATGCCGCGTCGCGCCTGTCTGCAGGAGCCTCTATCATCATTCTCATGCTCTTATCCCAATTTATTTGGGGTCGGCGCAACCATACTTCTCTATTAGTCGTCATCATTATCACAATCGAGACAATTAAGAAAAGTATTTTTTCGTCTCATACCACGTTTATGTATAAAAATATATGGGGTTGAATCGGGGACGGACCCGTGCTTCACCTATTTTCTCCACCTGGGTGAAGCACGGGGTCTACTGATTCTTGGTCGGGTCCCGTGCTCCACCTGATGACGTTATTGTACAGTGATGCAGTAAATTGTCTTTCCTATATGAATCAAAAGATCTAAACAATTATTTCGGTTTCCGGCTTTCATATCCTCGGTCCACGGCACTGATAAATTAATCAGGAAAATCTTAGCCTCCACACTGATTAATTTTGATGTGCCGTATTTCATCGAGGCTATGGATGCCTGGAGACTCGCTTGCCCGAATACAGATCCACCCGACAATCCATCTTCCCAGAGACGGTGGGATGAGCCGCTCTGCAGTTCTACAGTTCTACAGAACAATTTACTTGACTCGTCTGCTACTTCTGCGGAACGTGCGCGCCTGCTGGCTGTGGGTAGATGGACGCGGGACTTTGGCTTCATGCACTACCTTCGTCGAACATAGGCACTTTGTTCGACGACACTACTTTTCGTCTCGCTGCTTCCCTGCGACTAGGTACTGCTTGCTGTTCCCCTCATCGCTGTCACTGTGGCGAAGATGTCAACAGCCTCGGACACCACAGCCTGTCTTGCAGCCGAAGTGCGGGTCGCTTAGCGCGCCACGCGAACATTAATGACATCATCCGACGAGCTCTTGTTACCGTCGGCGTTCCAGCTGTATTAGAACCCAATGGCTTGGTACGCGACGATGGCAAGAGACCGGACGGTATGTCACTATTTCCTTGGAAGGTGGGTAGGCCTTTAGTGTGGGACGCAACTTGTGTCGATACTCTTGCGCCATCCCACCTTCCTGGGTCGGCATGCTGTGCTGGCGCTGCTGCTGCGGCTGCGGAAAACCTCAAGCGGCGAAAATATAATAACCTTATCGGAAATTATATTTTCGAGCCGTTTGGGGTTGAAACCTTCGGGCCGTGGAGTCCGAGTGCTCATGGTCTTTTTAAAGAAACAAAACGGCTGGTTGACACTTCCCGTGACCCAAGGGCTGGCTTTTACTTTGGCCAAAGGCTAAGCATTGCCATACAACGTGGCAATGCCGCCAGTCTCTTGGGTACATTACCAGTCGACAGCGATGCGGATGAATTTTTCGACGCTATATTTTAGTTTTTGTATAGTTTTAGTTAAGTTAGGTTTTAATTTTGTTATTTTTGTTAATTAAGGTAAATGGTTTAATTGACATACTCATATTATTTTTATTTTCTACCTAAGTCTTATCAATTTCATGATAAATTAAATTAAAGGCAGGCCATTTTGGTTACTCCCTCTTAAGTATCAACATAATTATGTACATTGAGACCAATCAACGTTACCGCTAATAGAACAATTATTTAATAAAAGTGAATTTATTAATAATGAAATTTCTGTGGGTCATTTTTTGGAAAAAATGAGTTAAAATAAATTCTATGACTGACTTGCACACTCAATAATGGGCCCCCGAAAATGGTCGCTAGCACAAGTTAATAAATTAATAACTAACATTTTTGATCTTTTGCCGGCAGGTACTTTTTTGACAGAGTAGTATATTATTAAATTATGTATTTTTCTTAATTACTTGACTGTACTTGATCATCAGGTGGAGCACGGGACCTGACCAAGAATCAGTAGACCCCGTGCTTCACCCAGGTGGAGAAAATAGGTGAAGCACGGGTCCGTCCCCAAATATATTAGATTGTACTAGTGAACCGCAGGCGAGGGTGGATAGTTAAGTCGAGGGGTAAAATGGCACGTTTATGCCCGAGTTTTACACTCTGCTTTTCATTTCGATTGCGAGGAAATGAAACAGGAATAAAGTAGGTATATAACAGTATTTTCACTGTTTAAAAATGTTGCAAAATTGAAGAAGAGAATAGAAACTTTTTAAAAGTTTTTTTTTTTTAATTTTCAATATGTGCCATTCGACTTGGGTACCTACTTCATACTGCTAAGTCATAAAAACGTTTCTTTGCGTTTTTAAATCATAAATGATAACTATTTCATCTAGTTTTATTAAATTAACGATAGAAAACACGGTAGTGATATACATTTTAACTTACTTTAGTAAATGAAATAAAATAACGACTTTTATCTGCCACGTTTTATGGTACGTCTGGCTGTTGGGCCTGATTATCTTAGTCTTAGAAAAAATATACTTTATGCACTAGAGCATAAAAACGACTTTATGTCGCCTACACACAACATAAAGACGAACTTTTATAGCATGAAAAGTGAAAACCTTTTTCCTTTTCTTCTTTACAAATCCCTTACGTCTAAACCTAGAAACGTAGTGGTGACAAATAAATGTAATCTCAGAAGAACAAAGCTGGTTTCAAATGTGTTTCATTAACTTTGTCGGGATTAAACTATAAATTATACGGAGTACCTATCTCCCTGTGGTACCGGTAGTTTTAAGATTAACAGGAGATTTTATGATTAAGTTTGACCTCAGAACTTTTTATTAGACACAGGATGTTATTTTCTGCACTCATTCTTCTAAAATATAAAAAAAAATGTATTACTGTTGTGCTAGCGACATGACGGAGAGTGTCGCTAGCACAACAGTAATACATTTTTTTTTGGCCTAAAACTTCGCCACATCCACGGCGCTATCGGTGGCAGCGCAGAGGTCACTTTGACTGAATGTTTTGGGACACAGAGGGCAGGTTAGGAGGTGCAGCATAGTTTGAGACTCAGCTCCTAGTCCACACTCTGACTTACCAATCTGCTACCGTTCCGTCGAGGTAAGCCCACTTGCACTCATTAAAACTTTATGAGAAGAACTTTTTGGTTGGTGGCTTTTTACATCCGTAACAACTGGGGTAGTATATAAATTAAATTATGTCATATACCTACAGGGTGTAAAAAGACCCATTACGAAGCCGTTGTCTACGCATTCTGCAAATCAAACGAAGTGATTCTGTGAAGAAATAATTCCTGGGTAAAGACTTTTGGATTTGGTGTAAAAATTCACAATTTACCGTAGTGCGCAAAGAAAGCACGCAAAACAGTGAACTTAAGGGTTTATTTAACTGGGGGGGTTATTTAACTTAAAATACTTCCATGATCCCCGTGGGTCATGGGAGTGTTTTAAGTTAAATTAAGTATAACATTTAAAACTGTTTTCGTAAAAAAAAAGGAACTTTGTTCTTCAATATCTCCGTAACCAGAAGGTTCCAAGGTGTGGTTCAGTACAAAAAAAATATCATAATAACGGGAAGAGCAAGTGAATCCAGGCTTAAATAAACCCTAATGTTTACACTCGTTATAAAGTAAGTCTTACACATAAGGAAGCCGTATTTTTTGCATTTGGGTGAAAAGGATGAAATAATTTTACATGAAATATAATTTTCTTTCATACACAACGCTAAAGAATCCGATTATTGAGTTTTCTACATTTGGGACCCTTCAAAGCCTTTCATAATGGAGCATTTATAATGCGAATATAATTTATAAATGAATGACAAAAACAATATAACAAAAATTACATCATTCAATATTTTTTGTGTAGTACAAAGTTGGTTTATGGACTTATATTACAAACCAACTTTGTATTACCCATACTGTCCATACTAATATTATAAATGCGAAAGTGTGTCTGTCTGTTACCTCTTCACGCTTAAACCGCGCTGAACCGATTTAGATGAAATTTGGTATAGAGATAGTTTGAGTCCTGGGAAAGGACATAGGATGCGTCATGTTCGTGAACGGGCGCCGTCGGTTGAGACTGGTCATCTCTTAACTGCCAAGGCTTATTTTTAAATTGTTTCATCATTTGTGTGTTTTTCTACATTATTCTCACATATAGAAACAACAAGAATAATGTACCCAGGATTTTGTAATATCTTGATTTAAAAGAGTGTCCATGGAGGTTCTTGCCCGTTATTCTCCATAGAGATCTACGCTTTGGAATGGGCGACTAGCTTCAACTTTCTGACTAAGTAACTGATCGACTATTTAATTTTGACAATTCAAAAGTGCCTGTAATGGATTAATTGAAATAAATGCTTTGAGTTTGATAGTTTTTATCCCGATGTTCCCACCAGAAACTTATGCGGGTAAAACCGCGGGGCGCTGCTAGTACTAATTATATTCAACTTAATTGATAAATAAGGAATGTAGATTGTAGGTTTACACTCACGTTTTTCTTGCCGTGAAAAACTACGATATATTCGTCGTGTGTAGGCACGGTTGTCAGTGTTGTATGGATCACTATGGAAGCTTGTTGATGGACACGTTTTTTCTACGGCGCGGTTTATATCCCGTACCGTAAATAAACCGTGCGGTATACAAAGGACCTAACAAAGTTCATAATATTCGACTTTTAGTTAAAACTTGATAAAATGCTTCCTCATTACTATCCCCGTTGCTATGTACTAAAGGTATTTGACAAAGATCTTAGAGCCCCTATATTAAAGACATCGTGGTTATTCAAAGTATAATAGGCTTACCAAGTTTGCAGTTGTCCTAAGCTAACATAAGTGTGTATCCGGGTGACTTGTGTGTTGACTTTCGAAGTAGTAGGGGGTAGGGACTTCCAATTTATTAAGTTACTAGCTGCGCCCCGCGGTTTCATCCGCATAAGTGTCAATCCCGTGGGAATATCGAGATAAAAAAACTTTTTAACAAAAAAATTAAACCTCCGAAAAAACTGAAAAGCAAAAAATAAAAACCTTTTTTATTTTACCTTAATAAATAAGTTCTTAAACTAATTCAAGTATACCTAACTAATTTTGAGTCGGCGCCAAACAAGCAACTTAATATCGTTGCGAGTGGTCGTGCGGAGAGCGCATTTTTTGTTTGGAATGTTAATATTTAGCGCTGGAGATTTTACGCTGCATTATTAATTTAAGGTAATTTAGTGATCTTTGTTCATTGATTGTTTGGCGCCGACTCAAAATTTTTTAGGTATACTTGAATTAGTTTAAGAACTTATTTATTAAGGTAAAATAAAAAAGGTATTTTATTTTTTGCTTTTCAGTTTTTTCGGAGGTTTAATTTTTTTGTTAAAAAGTTTTTATTTTATAATTTTTTGAGGCTATAATTTACTTATTACTGCATGCTTAATTTTTGATTACTTTTAAAATGGCTACCTACCTACCTTACTTTAGATATTAACTGTTATATAATCCTACTTTAACTAATATTTTTGTATAGTAAAATACTTAAAAAAACAGGCTTTATATACCAACATAAATAGGCCTTTAATTTTAATTGTAATACACAGCTCAGCATTAAAATCTGTGAATGAACAACAAATCACCCCTATTTTCCCACCCTTAGGGTAAGAATTTTTTTTCCAAATTTACATGGGACCAACTTCGAGGTATGTTCTATCCATTAAAGAAAGAATTATCAAAATCGGACTAATCTGTAAAAAGTTATGCGTGGTCATACATTACAATCAGTGAGTGAACTATCAATCATCCCCTGTTTTCCTACCCTTAGGGTTGGATTTTTTTTTCAAAATTTATATGGGACCACCTTCGGGGTCACCTAATCAAAAAAGAATTATCAAAATCGGACTGCCCTGTCAAAAGTTATGCGTGATCATACATAAAAAAAAAAAAAAAAAAATATACGCGTCGAATTGATAACCTCCTCCGTTTTTTCGTCGGTTAAAAATAGCCTATATGTTAATCCAGGGTGTCAGCTACCTCCATACAAAATTTGATACAAAATTGGTCCAGCCGTTTGAGCGTGAAGAAGTAACAAACATATAAGCACACACACACCCTCACACACTCACTCACAAACTGTCGTCTTTATAATATTAGTGTGATATGTCGTCTGTTAGAGTTTCTTACTACGCTCTTGATAACAGTATCTACGAAAAAAACAAAGAAAAAAAAAACGTGTGCGATCGGGGTGGGCATCAGGATCGAAGTTCCTTAAGCGATACTCACACGCATACACACATTCTTTTATAATAGAAAGAGACATAGAGAGAGAGAAAGTGTGAATTTAATTTAACCGTTTTTAATGCAGAGCCATCTAGTATAAGTTTTTAGAAGCTCTCATAAAGTTGTCGCCATCTTGGATTTTCATTTTGATCCCACTATTGGCTTCAGTTCCCTCAAAAAACACGAATTTGAAAATTTTCGTAATCGCCATCTTGGATTTTCATTCTGTCCTCACTATCGACTTAAGCAATTATTAAGCACCCTTGAAAACCATGAAAACTGAGAGAGAGAAAAGTCGCATGGAGGGGGCATTACGCTTTTTCATTACGTGAGCACCGGTGGTGACTCATAAGTGGGCATAAAACAATTCTTCGTTTATTCCAGAATGGATTTGCCGCACTAATTTGTCGGGTTTATAGACGGAGAGTAGGAATGAGGTTAGTGTCAATTTCAAGAGAGTAAACTTCTTCATCAGATTGTAGAATTGATTGATGATTGACTGTAGTATTTTGCAGATTGTAGATTGGCGGAGTCGCACGCATCGGTCGTGCGTATCCATCGACATAGGACCAATGCTTAGTGTCTGCTCAATGTCCAAGTTGCTTCTACAAAGTGTCATTGTCTCCAAAGACACTGACATTGTTGAAATGGACATTGGAATACTACACACATCAAAAGTGTCTAGGGATCAACATATATTTTTGCAATAACTTTTCTCCTGATTGATATTAATTAAAATTTTCTTTAAGGATTCATCAAATAAAGTGTTTTCGTTTGTCACAGTAACGATAAACCAAGTCACCTTTGCATTAATAAAGAAATTTGCCATTTTCCTAATAAAGGGATTTTTGACATTTGAACCACTAACACAAAAGTTCGAAAAAAAGACTGAAATAACAGTTTTCTTGAAAAGAACAATGTCAGATGTCCATAGTAACTTTGGCTCAATATTAATTTGTCATGGACAGTGAAAATTCTTACGTTTTTTTGTGTAGTTTAATGTGAAAAGCTTTTCTGTAATATCCACTTTTATACTGAACTTCTACAGAAGAAGTTATTCAGACATTTTAAATTGGAGGTTATTGTTGCTCTATCACGCGTCTGATAGCATCTTCTCTTTCTGAACTGTTATTTAAGGCGTGAGACTTTACACGTTGCAATGAATGACCGCAACCAATACAAAGATTTCGATGCACAATTGATTCAGTTGGCGCATTGCTACTTGTTGATTACTTGTTTGTTTAATACATAACCAACAGTAATGACAAACAACACTGACATTTGGAATCTAAAACCAACAAAATACGGTTGTGTTGCAAATTAACATTTAGCTTTGTTAAAACAGTAGACATTCTATTAATAAAAATCGTACTTTACCTCAGAAAGTGAAGTCCATTGCCGTAACAATGAATGGACATCGTCAGATTCAAGTAAATGCCGTTCCATCCGGAACACATTTATACCACAATTAATACAACGTAGTTGATGGTACATTGTCACAAAATGTGTGGTATGAATATAACACAATAAGTCTATAAAGCAAACGCAGATGAATTCGAGAAGGAACCAAACGTACACAATCACATAGAAAAACACCGACAACAACAACATGTTTGAACTGGCGCGCGCGATTTTGACAGAACTGCAAGTTTTTTTTTTTTTATGGCGAACTGCTGGTTGCCATTACAAGGCGATTAAGTTATCGAATACAGATCAGGAAAATCGATTTCTTGAATTTCGTTCTAATATTCTTTAAAAAATAATAAATGTATTTTAATAAACACGACGAACGTATTATTTAGATAAAAAATAATAATAATAAAAGACAATTGTGAGGTGGTAAATAAAAACTAAAGAGTAAATCGCTTTAATTATTTAGAATAATCGATTACAGTGGCAGAATAGCTAACTACCTGACACTTTTATTTAAAAAAAAGTAAAACCTGGAATTCAAGAACATGATTAGTAAAATGATTACTTATTAAAATGATTTTCTTTTCGAACAGTTCTCGAAAAGAAATAAATATTTTTTTAGAAGTTGGAATTTTATATTTAAATTATTGTAGGTAAAAACTTCGTGTCCGTGTGAATTTAGTTTTAAAAATTGTGTGAGCCGAAATCTGACATTGTTCTTTTATTGGGTAACTTAAACAATTAATAATCCGTGTTTCTACCGCGAACACTAACAACACAAGAACATCGGTTTGGCATACTCAAAATGAGTTCATCCAAATCACGCTGTGGAATGGCCGCCCATGTTCGTTGCAACAACAAAAAAAGGTCTTCTTGCGACTGGATACCCTCCATATTCGGCAGAGCTCTTCTCTGTAGCATATCCCATGCATGCTCAATCGGGTTCAAGTCTGGCGACTGAGCAGGCCAGGGCAGGACATTGATGTTAGCTGCGGCGAGAGTCTGTCTTACAACTCTTGCGGTGTGCGGTCGTGCATTATCATGCATTAACTGAAATAAGGGACCGATTTGCACTTGTAGAGGAACGATGACGTCTGATACAATCGTCTCAGCATAAATTTGAGCGTTGAGGTTGCCTCTGATCCAAATCAACTCAGTTCTTCCGCCGATCCAAATACCCGCCCATACCATGATGGTTCCACCACTATAAGGATGGACTTCCTGGCAGGATTTTAATCGCTGTTGGCGTCCAGGGGTTCTCCAGTGTCGTATACGTCTTGTATCCGGTCTCATACCAAAACGAGACTCATCAGAAAAGCACACGAAACGCCATTGTTCTTCTGCCCAATTTCTGTGTTCAAGAGCCCATTGATATCGAATCCTACGATTGTGCATTGCTATAGGTGGTACCCGTAGCGGTCTTCGGGAATGAAGGTTCACTTCATGCAAGCGGTTTCTGACTGTTTGGTCGCTAATTAAGTTCCCTGAAGAGTGATGAAGCCTCACGGCTAACATCATGGCGGTTATTGTTGGAGCTCTTCGAGTTAAGATTTGAATGTATCGGTCTTGTCTCCGTGTGGTGCAGCGATACCGTCCTCCATGGCGCTCAGCCACGGTACCAGTGCTTCGGTAACGTGTCCAAAGTCGACTGATAACACTCTGACTTGTATTCAGAGCTAAAGCCACAGTACGTTGCCGGGAACCAGCTTCTATCATTCCCACGGCTCTGAGCATTTCTTCCCTGCTTAAATGACGTCGCCGCTCCATAATAACGTTGGTTTTAATCAGTAGTAGGGAAACAGTAGCACTAATAATGTCTTCAATGCGTTGTATGTTTTTATAGGGAAAATATTGACAGCTGATTTTCATCTTTTACTCGAATTTGATTCACAGTTCCTGATTCAAATTATGAAATGCACCAAAAAGGATCATTATAATTTAAAATCATAAATTTATTACAAAGCCACATCTCAATCTCAAGAAATCCGCATAAAAATGCTTGATCCCTAGACACTTTTGATGTGTGTATATACGCACTTATTAAACTATTCTTAGATACTCCTTCTTCCAACGTACACGGTTCGAGTGACAGCTTATAAGAAGAAAGGCATGGTGCGCTGTCAATGGGCGCTGAGTCGGCTTGCTGTTTGGTTTCGGATGCAACGGGCGTATTCTAGGGACGTTATAGTGTTGATTGGGGTCGTGTTATATAATTCTTATACGCTTTTTATTTACCTATGTGCTTGTTGCTAATTAAAAATGATTTGTAAGAAATATAACTTTGTAGGTTACTTAGTAATTTGTTTTTCAATATATTCCGCTTCTGGTTTCGAAGACTATTTTATCAATGATTTTTTTTTAAGGTGAATGCGTAGTTGTAGCCCGCAAAATTCAAATTTTCTTACGTTTTTTGCAATTTTCAGATCAGTGTCAGGCTGTATCTTGATCAAAATATGATTCGCGACTATAACAGATACGTATTTACAGAATTATAATAATTAAAATCATTAATACATCTATTTAAGTTAGATTTCTACCGTTAAGAACAAATCTCGTATGGAAAAGTGTTTGTGGTAGAAATCTAACTTAAAGAGATATATTAATGATTCTAAAGACTATAATTCTGTAAATACATATCTATTATAGTCACGAATCATATTTTGATCAAGATACAACCTGACACTGACCTACAAATTGCAAAAAACGTAAGAAAATTCGAATTTCGCGGTCTACCACTTCACATTCACCTTAAACTAAAATATTTAAAAATCTATATTAAATGAAATATTCGGAATATAAGTAAAAATAAGACGTTACCTAAGGGCGGCCTTATCGCACGCGTCGGGCGTGTCGACGGCGGGCAAGTGCTCGGTGTCCAAGTCGAGGGAGTCAAGTTGTTCGTCAGTAGGTGTTGGACAACTTTCTGCCTTACTGCGGCTGGAGGAGCGACGCACTATTGTGAGTGCACCTTGTTCTGAGGACAAAGAAGGTTAGGTTATAATGAGGTTGAAAATAGAAAAGAATGTAGGCTTATTCGATAAAAAAGCAAACTTTTAGAATGTCAATATTAATGTAATATTTTATTTCTCTTTTATTTTTATTCCAAATATTTTTTTTTTTTTTTTTTTGCAAATATGGACATTTGTTATACATATATGTTTTTGTTATAATTATAATTTATAATCATAGTTTGTTCTCTCGTCACAAATATGTGCAATTTATGAATTCAGTTTTATTAAACAATATTGACCAAACTATTGCTATTTTATATAAAACCATCAGTTTAATGTAAGTAACATTAAAAAAGAGACACTTATTTTTTATTTACTTATAAACAGATACGAGTTTCTAAACTAAAATCATTCACATACGAGTATCAGTCACATGCAGATATATTTTACACACAATACCTACGTTCAAGAATCTAATAATTACCTAAAAATAATTATTTACACAGCCGAACAGTACCTAAAGTTTTATTAAAACATGCACATTCACCGCATTCCAAAATAAAATAAATAGCAACGAAAATAGGTGTGAGTAGGTATAGTCAATGGCGTGCGCTTTTCATGGCACCTAAAATAATTTTCTTTAAACGACAAAAAAACGTAATAGGTATACTTTATTAGGTGGAAATTAAAAGTCAGTTATTATGATTATCCCCTCAATTACCCGATGAAGTTTAATTTTATAAACATTTGCGATGAATTTTGAACGTTTTACAAATAATGTTGGGCTTTAAACGTACCTACGTAAAAGACTCGAACATTTTCTAAACATTATAGTGAAGCCATAGCAGCATAGAAATTACTTGGCGTTAATTAATTCAGTTCTCGTATTTATTATAATTTCTACATAGACTAGAATTTCTGACAAAATATTAATTAACGTTTAATAAATTATAAATAATTTTCGCAATATAATAACGTAAACTTCAATTAAAATGCCATGCAAAACTGCGAATATAAAACCAAACGTAGAATGCACCCTTATGGATCCTACAAACTGAATAATCCGCCATTTTAAATCCGGTGTTCTGAATTTGAATCCCGATCATTGATTCCGCGGATTTGGCCAGTTTATTTTACGGGGTTCGCACACCGCGACACGTACGATTTTCATATTCAGAACGTGTGTTTGTTAGCTGCCAGTACACATGCGTTTTTTTATCCCAAATAAATCGGAATTCATAGGTTTTCATTACATGAATTCGGTGACCTGCGAACACATGCAGATTTGTGCGTGATATTGTTTTTTTAAAGCGCTCTTTGTTAGTGTGTTATTAAAAATATACTTCCATGTTAATTGGTTATAATAAACGTTCTCTATTTTTGCAATGATATATACTCACGATTTTCTATAAGACTTCCGTGCTGACCTGAGAAAAGAAAATGACACTGTAGATATTTTTTTCCCATTACTGACTACTTAGATGGTGTAATTATACTAAAACCTTTTTACAAAGGAAAAGGAAACTGATTTTCTATTAAATTCCTACTATTTTCTATACGGGTTAATTGGGTTTGCTGGTGCCAAGAAAGTTTAGAGTCTCCTGAGACTTGTCGAGTGGCGTTTGTGTCACGTTTAGAGCTTTGTCTAGTTCTTTAAGTACTATAGTATAGAAACTAGAAAGAAAACTGCTGTTATTCAGAAAAGAGGTCGCATCACTCAGTACTAAACTAATAATTGTTTTATCTTCTGCGGTTGCAGAAGGAGATAATGTGAAGTTATAATTATTTTGGCACTTACACTAATCGTTATAGAAATGAAACTCAATTACCAGAATTATTGTACTACAGGTCATAAGAAGGTCAATAGATGGGCTTCAATACTTTTTTTTTTGGTTGAGATTTATCAAATAACTTCTCCCGTTCTGGGCGGAGCCTTTTACTGACTAAAACCCACCCGTATTCCTTCAGTTGCCTGTGCCAGGGGCCATGGTATCTCTTTCGAACAACCCTCGACCCCAGCAGGCATCGGCCCTAGCGGACCCCGTCAGTTAGTGCTGACATCTCTTTGAGGCGCGCGTGGAACACAACGCGCCGTGGACCGGGGCCTGGTCCTTACCGGACAGCGAGCTGCCCATGGCTCGCCGTCCGCAAGATGGGCTTCAATACTTAAGCTTTATATCTCATACTTAGCCATCAAATAGGTACTCGTACTACAACAACAAAACAATCTATCTAGCCTTTTCCCAACTATGTTGGGGTCGGCTTCCAGTCACATCAGATGCAGCTGAATGCGAGTATTTTACATGGAGCGACTGCCTATCGGACCTCCACAACCAATTTACTGGGTATTACGATACTTCTTGGTAAAACTGGCTGTCAGACTTTTGGGCTTCTGACTAATCCGTAACAACTGTCAAAGTTCCACGAATGATAGAGGGGAGCAATAGTTAACGGGCTTTCCGAGGCACGAAGGGGTCCCGATATTATGTAATGCATGGTCGCCCATCCACGAACCGGCGTTCGGTCGATCCGTACGTCTTTTACAATTTAGCCACGAGCTCCTTACGTAAGTACTATAAGTCCAGGATAGATTCGTTCTTAAGCTTTATTGCCAAATATTGTAAACTGAATATTTTATTACTTACGTCCTTAATAACACTGTCTGGCAACATGTCTAGCAACATGTCTTGCAACATGTCTAGCAAAATGCCTTGCAATATGTCTTGCAACATGTCTTGCAACATGTCCAGCAACATGTCTTGCAACATGTCTTGCAACATGTCTAGCAATATGTCTTGCAACATGTCTTGCAACATGTCCAGCAACATTGTCTAGCAACACTGTACAACAACATTATCTTAAGTAATCTCAAAAGTATAATAGCCACTCCATTTGGAATTGTCCTTAATTTAAGTTTTTTTTTTGTACCTTAGCAGAAAACAAAAACATTCAATGACGTTTTTATTAGAATTGCGAAAGTGATTTTGTTTGAAAGCTCTCACAAATAAATCTTTGTTTAGAAACGTATTTATTGTTCAATTATATTAGCTTGGATTTATGATTACTTATGCGAGTTATTAAATTGTTTGTTTAAATAATATATCTTTTTAAATTTGATTTCTTAAATATTTTTCGTGGTAACCTATGGTGGTAACCGAATAAGTTGATGTCTAACCAAATAATGATTATAAATAATAATTATGTCTAATATAAGAGCATAAAAGCCGATATTTAAATCGTCAGAAAATTAATAACTGAATAATATATAATTATGGCAGTTTGACATCATTTTTTCTATAAGAAGAAACGCTTTAAACCGCTATTTTTAATCTTAAGATAAAAGTTATCTCAAGATAAAAAAATCGGTCGTAAATAAAGTATAATGACTCGAGACCATTCATGATTGGGATGCGTATTATTTTGCCTAAAAATACCTATCCATCAATGGTCTCCTACTTCTTCACCACAGAATTCACTCGGTATAAATTTCACCCAAGATCGTATCTACCGTTCTGTCTGTTGACGCCCTCGTAACCATAGCAACGGGAGGGAAACTAGAATTGCACTGCCGGGCGGTAGACAGATTGAAATTGTAATTTGATTGCAGACTGAATATTATTTCCAGTGAAATGCTTCTTTGTTATGTTTTCCACGATTTGGAGACGTTGTCTGGAAGAAATTGGTTTTATGAAGATACTTGGTGAAGGGTGTGATATTTTTATAAAAGTAATAAGAGAAATATACCTAAGTCTGTAACTGTTATGGCACAGGTTATAATTATAGTCCTCTAGATCAGCGGTCGACAAGCTGCGGCCCGCGTGCCTCCTCTTTGCGGCCCGCAACTGTTTTGTAATGAAAGCAAACCTTTTACAAATAGCGAGTCAAATACAGCCTTAAAAATCACATTTAATTTTAATTTGATTTTTTAAAATTAAAATTATATATATTTTTTTTTATTTTTTATTTTTTTTAATTAAGTAAAATTATAATTATAATTAAATTAATTTTTTTAAATTTAATTCTCATTTTTTAATTTTTTCTCATTTTCTTTGTAATTTTTCCTAATCCTAATTATAAATAAAATTGGACTATTCCACTTTGCCCCACCGTCCGCCCCACTGGTGGGGCAAAGTTATGTAAGTAATAGTAAATATTTGTGGTTGTTTTTTTTTTTGCATTCAAAAACTCAAAAAAAAAATCTCATAGTGCGAAGGGACGCAAACCGACACAACCTGAGAGAGATCAGGCGCAGGACCAACAGCTTTTCATGCTTTCCGAAGCACGGGGTTATCACACCGCTTACTTCCAAACTCCGGGCTGTTACTAAGAAATTCCTAAAACCCCTAAATTCTTTGATAGAAATCGAATTTAGAATGAAAGTTGAAGTTATTGCTTTGAAAGCAGGCAGCTAACCTTCCTTATACCTCTACCGGGTCAAATTAGCTAGCAAAACTGCAGACGTGATGGCTATCAATATATAAACATTCATCTGCCTAGACTTTTCCCAACCATGTTTGGGTCGGCTTCCAGCCTAACAGGATGCAACTGAATACCAGTATTTTACATGAAGCGACTGCCTATCTGACCTCCACAACCCAGTTACTGGGTAATACGATACCCCTTGGTAAGACTGGCTGTCAGATTTTCGGGCTTCTGACGACCCGTAACGACTGTCAAAGATCCACGAATGACAGCTGGGACCAACGGCTTAACGTGCTATCCGAGGCTGTATATTATTATACCTAAAACCGTTGTGACCATGATTCCTACACATTCCTTCAGCAAAGGTAATCTACAATTATTATTCTAGCCAACATACACAATTATTCAACCTTATGAACACAAGTCACAAACACATCAAATAAAATAGTTGGCGCGGTAAAATAATTCTCACATCAGACGAATCCCCTTCATATTACTCGTACAAATAAGTTATTTGTACAAAGATTGCCTATTTTCTTTGAGAGTGACTGCGAAAACTGGTCTGTATAGTTTGTGATGGAGTTATGATAGACATTGTTTTTATACTCCGGTTATTTTTATCGTAGATTGTTCTATTAATAATCCAAACGAGCATGGTAAGATTTACTAACTTTAGGAACGTTGCATAATCAGCCTATAATGATCTCAATGCTGGGACACAAGCCTACTCTTGGTGAGAGGGAGTGGGCCGTAATCCACCACAGTGGCCCAGTGCGGGTTGGTAGATGTCACATGTCTTCGAATTTTTGGTTCTAGGACATGCCCGTTTCCTCACGATGTTTTTCTTCACCATTTTGAGGGCAGTGGTGACGAAATAATTTACACAACGTAAAGTGCCTGTCTGGGTTCAAGGCTAGACCTACGACTCGTAAGTCATGGCCGTTACCACTGGGCCACCACTGCTCTATAGTTTAAGTATTACTAACAAAATGATGGGTAATGTGCCTGAAATAAAGATGAATGAATAAATATAAAGCAATCTATATACAGGATTACTTGTAATTCGATGTATATCGGTCAGGCGCTTCTAGGGGGGCCAAAATGCAACAAATTGAACCCCCATATGTATAGTCAAAACTCATCGAGATATATCTCTAGAACTACCGGTCAGATTTAAAAAATATTTTTGCATTTGGCAGCCCAATTGTTGAGGAATAAATTCCTCGCAAGAATTAGGATACCAAATTGACCCCGTTCGGGACCCGAACTTATCTTATTCCAGTAAGTGATACGGTTTAGGATCCCGTATCTGCGGCCAAAACTGCGGACTTCGTGTTTGGGGCAGGCCCCCCCCCTGCTGTCAGCCGGGAGTTGCGGAAGGATCGTACGTTCCCGCGACCCCCGGCGTAGGTGTGAGATGGAACACCGGGGTGGTTTTTAGTCAGTAAGAATGTGACAGACCCCGTCGCCCGCCCCAGGGCGGCGGACATCGATGATGATTTTCCACCCCGGAAAAAAAAGGCCGTGCTATGAGCACGTTCGGTTGTTTAAAACATTAAGCGCCACCTATGGTGATAAAAACTGGTGGTAACTGCATCAGATCGCCGGAGGCCAATAAATTAACTCCTCAAAAGAGACAGAGACAAGTATTTGTGATGGTAACCACCATTGGTCATAATGCGTATAAGTCAATATGCGTAGTAATGGTTATATTGTTTTAGCTCTTGAAGCCTCAGATGGATGTTCCGTATAGTTGTGTAGGAACATGGACATTTCGTCAATTCAATCAATCAACTGACTAAATAATTGTGTTCCACCGCATCCCTATGCGTTTTAAAGACTCATCATCTGCCTAGCCTTTTCCCAACTATGTTGGGGTCGGCTTCCAGTCTAACCGCATGCAGCTGAATACTAGTATTTTACATGGAACGACTGCCTATTTGACCTCCACAAACCATTTACTGGGTAATAAGATACGCCTTGGTAAGACTGGTTGTCAGACTTTCGGGCTTCTGACGACACGTAACGATTGACAAAGATCTACGAAATTGTAACCCAATTTATTGTCCCCCACTTATCCCTTTTTCTTTGAAGGCAGTGTCCCGATAAATCTAGGTCTTAATGCGAATAATCGTCTTTTTTTTGACGCCAAATGAAATGGTATGAGAATGATAAAGTATGCAATAGTACATACTGTGCAAAGTGCACTGTTGGTTGGGACTGGACTGAAACAGTGTTCATAAGTCCTAAATATTCCGAAAATTTTGTCAGTTAAAATCAAATAGACGACTGCTATTCTTTCGACAACTGTTTGCTGTCAGGGGCAAGGCAAATCAGGTTATCGAAATGTGTCATTTTCGATACGATAGCCTGTGGGATAGTTGTGGATAGCTATGCAGATTTTACTGACAATAATTATTATTATTGTAATCAGCCTTTTCTGTCCATTTGTTGCTGTACGTCAGAGGCTGATTGTTCTTAGAGAGCCATTGTTGAGAATGTTTTGCTACATAAAAGAAGGTCAAAGAGTTTTCACGAGAAAGTATCCCTGACGGGGTACGTTTACCGTACGTTAAACACTGGCTAGATAGTCAATTCTGCTGAAAGGCTAATCTTCCACGGGCGCATGAGTTACTTGTACCTATATCATTTAACACGAGAGAAAAATAAGTTTAGGGATTGTGCTGTTGAATAGTCTTTACTCTTTATCCTGAACAAAAAGCTGCTAATTTTTACTTACCTACAAAGGAACGGCATGCAAGTTCTATTGGGAATCAAAACAATAAGTATGAGTTACGATTTACAGCCTCCATACACACATTTCTGTTATTATTTCTAAGGAAATGAACAAGTTACTCAAAACACAGAATCACAAAGAGGAAGAAAGTAAAATTAATTAAGAAAACATTCTCACACACTCATGCAAAACGACAAAGAGAATGTTAATTTAAATGAAGATACAATTTTAGAACGACATACACAGACCACAGACAAAGGAAAAACGGAAAAGTAAGACAAAGACAATCATAACGACCATAAGATAGAAAAACGAAACAATTAAGATTTTAATTAGGTACCTGGCAGGAAAAAATAGCAATAAGAAAAGCTTTATAGAAAAAATAGACATAAAACAGCAACCAGAGGAAACGAGAAAATAAAAAAATAGGTACAAACCAACCATGAAAGCATAGATTAGAGATAACTTAAAAAATTGCATGTATGTGTTTCAGATTCAAAATAAAAGAAAAAAGTTTAAGAAAGTGTATGTCAAAAAGCAGTTCTCCATTTAAATCACATCCACACAAAACACTTTGATGTTCTGATGGGATGTTTTACTGTTTTAATTCATTTATTGCAGCTGTAAACACTACGGCTTTTGAATGAACAATGTATTGAAATGTTGAACAGTCCGTTAACACCTGGGCTGCCAGTGTTATTTGCCTCCTAATTGTGAATACTTAGTCGAAAAGTAGCGGACAGTAGCATTAAAATACATTGTGTTTGAGAATGTTTAATGTTGACGAGTGGATGTTTTGACATTTTGTTGGAATGTTATTTTGTTGTCATTTTGTTGTTGTAAGTAATTACTCGTATAATATACTGAGCAGTGGTGGCCCAGTGGTAACGGCCGTGACTTACGAGTTGTAAGGTCGTAGGTTCGAACCCAGACAGGCGCTTTACTTTATATAAATTATGTCCTAGAACCAATTTATAGGTGACATTCACCAACCCGCACTGGGCCCACGTGGTACGAGTAGATTACGGGGCAGTCCCTCTCACAGAGAGGAGGTCTGTGTTCTAGCAGTGGTTTATAGGCTGATTATGTGATGTATTGTAAAATTTACTGTATAATTGATGCGTATGATAGTTGTTGACTTTGCGTAATTTATTCTGATTTTATATTGTGAATTATCTTAAATGAAAATCTTTTGCGATGTTTTTTAATGGTGTAATAAATTTGTTGGCAAATGAAGTTTATGTAATTGTTTAGTTTTGGGATAAATAGCATAAATACCAACGAAGGATGCTGTGTGATATCAGTTTATTTATAAAAAAAAAGTTGCAAGAGAAGAGATCGGCAAAGGATCGACACATATCATAACGACAGCAGACAGTTGTGCTGCAGGGGAGTTTGTTGCGCCACTTCTTCCCGGCGAAAGCACTAGGAAGTGGTGAAGGGCGGGCGTTTTGGGGGACTGTTTTGTGTAATTTTGACGTTCGATTAAATACTACGGGGTTGCAAGCATTTTAGAATTTAAGTATTTAGATTAGTGTTAAAGCTATATGTCTAGAAACGTATTTGTGTGAAAGGTAAATATACAGGATAATTTTGTTATCACCATCCAAATTTTTGCAGGGTGTCCTACCCATGAATATGAACAACTTTCACTATGGGACAAACTTTGAAATCACGAAAAGAAACAGCTGTTTAATACAAAAGACCAAAATGTATGAAACAGCTGATTTTTTTCGTGATTTCAGAGTTGGTCCCATAGTGAAAGTTGTTCATATTCATGGGTAGGACACCCTGTAAAAATTTGGATGGTGATACAAAATATCCCTGTATAGGAATTGAGTACTACAAAGGTAATATTGAATGGTGTATTATGAGAAGAAATTATCTAGTAGGTATGAGTCGTAGTCCCATCAAAAACTAAAGAAATAAGTATAACTAGAACGGCTTCGTACAAAATGGCCGAAATCCCCCACATTTTGATATAAGTAATAATATACATACACCCCGATCACAGTTATTTTAGCTCTGACAGAGAAAGGCGGAAACAGACTTATAACACACCACGTTACGCGACATCAAAGAAGCTTACTCATTGGCCACATTTTTCATCTCGTCGAGCTATTTTCGTCATTTGGCCAATAAGTATGCGTGGGATGGCGTCGGGTCTTACAAGTGTGCTGCGGCCTTAAAGATCACAATGTTTTTGACAGACTTGTTAATGGCAGCAACCTTATTAGAATGAGAATAAAAATCACTTTAATTTGGACAGTGATGCAAAATCAGAGGTAAAATAATTGTAAACGGACAACAGTTTTTTTTTGCACGTAGAAAAAAAGTTAAAATATAATTTCAAAATGTACCAACATCGGCCATTGTGTTGAGGAACTGTAGCAAGCGTGAAAATAATGTTGGATGCGCGGGAGTCGGAAAACAAAAGACGACAGACGAAACGTGCACGAGTCGTGGCGGCTGTGGCGATGGGTTATTTATATTAAATAAATATGTAATTAAACCAAAATACATAGTATCTTCAAACTATTTCGGGTTATATCTTATTTTTCATACATTGACCCGCTTGCTAACAAACGTTGTATGGTCCAGCGTTTCTAAATTTGCCAGAGATGTAAACAACAATGGCGGCTCGAAATTGAATAAAATTTATATACAAGAACATTTATTTTAAGTAATATTTGTTTCCGTCTAGTTAGCTCGGAGGTTCTCCGAGCTAATCAGACGAAAACAAATAAATGTTATTGTATATCGATTTCATTCAATTTCAAGCGGCCATTGTTGTTTACATCTTTGCCAAATTTAGAAACGCCGGACTATATAGCGTCTGTATAGTTACACAACGCTTTGTCTTCTTCCTTCGAAAGTCAAATTACTGAAGGCTGACAGAGATAAATCGGTGTATAACTATTCATCGGATATAATACGTTTATTAGTAAGGGGTTAGTATGTTCTTCCATAGAAAAAGACTCTCATCTTGACATTTTATTAGATTTTGTTTTGGTTATGACCTATCTATTAAGTACCATCAGTATTTAGTTTTGTAATGTAATTCATCATCATCTGCCTAGCCTTTTCCCAACTATGTTGGGGTCGGCTTCCAGTCTAACCGGATGCAGCTGAATACCAGTATTTTGCATAGAGCGACTGCCTATCTGACCACCACAACCCAGTTACTGGGTAATACGATACCCCTTAGTTAGACTGGTTGTCAGATTTTCGTTCTTCTGACGACCCGTAACGACTGTCAAAGATCCACAAATGACAGCCGGGACCAACGGCTTAACGTGCTTTCTTAGGCACGGAGGGTCTTGGTATGTAGGAAAAGATGGTCACCCATCCACGGACCAACCGCGGCAAGCGTAGCTTAACCTGATCGATCGACCCGTAAGACTGATGTTACTTAGCCACAAGCCCCTCTTTTAATCTTGTAATCTAATTATCTAAGTTATTTAAATAGTTTCTCTAAAATGCTTTTATATGGAGAATACTGGTTAGAGCTTCCATATTTTTTTTAGTTATTTTTGCTACCAACTAGCAACCAGAATGTTAAGAAAAATAACATTTCCGAACACGCGTCTTCTTCGTATTTTATTTAACTCACAGATCAGTTTGCTAACTTCTGTGAAACTGATAATAATAACCCTTTCAGTTTGAAACCCGGATACCTAAGTACTTTGTTTGCAGCGAGAATCCAATAACAAAAGGTAGTTCCATTCCGTTTATGAAAGTTTCAGGGTTGTGAGTCACTATTATTATTCTGTATACCTACTCATTATAAGAAACATGTTTAATAGCATTATGCTGAGATAGGAGCATTTTTGTCCACGCAAAGGTGTTCTTTTTTTTGTTTAAGTAGGTACTTGTTGGCCTGTACTAGCAGCCTCTGTCTTGGCAAAGCATTAACGGATAGCCACATGATTCATAACATATTATTTACATAGTACATAGGTACAAACGCCAGCCCATTAAGTTACCCGAAACTGTAAAATTTTCCCAATCAACTTTAAACCTTATGCTTTAGCGATAAAGTTGAAAATCTATTAAAGAAATTTGACAGATTGTAGTAGCTTGATGTGCTGGCGTCTGTACATACATAAACTCACGCCTTTCTCCAATGGGGCTAAGCAGAAACTGTAGACCATCTGCTACGATCCTTACATACTCCATTTGTTCAGTTTACGTTCGTATTATATTATTTGGCGATAATTATACAGTAGATTCATTTGGCAGTCATTATTTACAAATTATGAATGGAAAAAAATAAAAACAATTTCTTTATCGCCACAACCGCCACAGTTCTAAGACCGTGCTTACTGGGAGGGGTGCCGTTGCGGGGCGCGGGAGGTGGCGGGGGTCTCGGCGGCGCTTCCTCCCGAGGTGCGCCCGCGCCTCCCGGTGGACTCGCCACTGCAACATCAACCAACAGCTTATGAAAGAAGAAGATGATACATTTAGTTGAAAGATGTGCCTACTGCCTGTGAAGCATTAGTTGTTCGGCCACAAGGCAACACAAAAACGGTTTTTGGAATCACATAAATAACAAAACCTGATTTCCCCGAACGGTTAGTCCTTACCTAACATCAAGGCGCTGGCCTCAGACCAAATAAAAAAGTCAAGACATAGCGCTGCAAACAATACAATGAAGCATGCCAAATCTACACCTCTGCTCTGTGCATACACGCTCACACGCACACATTTACAATCAAACTACACCTCACTAAGTGCACATATGTTTACGAAACCGGCTTCACTTTACTGTTGACAGCCCTCTGTCTTGGTTTTTTATTTCGTCCTGGCATCCAATTTTGTTAGATGCATGTATTTTTAAACTCGGTTATATATTAGGGATCAAAATAGGAGAATAGAATAACAGACGGGATAGCTTGTGAATGGTGTATTCCCAAATACTTTACTTTGTTTCAGTCAGAAGTGTACCTATAGGAAACCTACATTTCGCCAGTATTGTTCAAGCCCCATGTAATAGGGGGCTAGCCATCAACGGGGCGCAATGGGACGAAAAACCCAATAATACTTTACCCAACCTGGGATTCGGAACTAACGACACAGCCCAGGCCCACGTCACCTTTTCAAAATAATCGGAATACCTACTTGACTTTATAATTAAAAAAAAAATACTGATTCTTTGATTTTTTAATAAATAAAATAAAACAACTATATATTACACTGCGCCGGCGAGGACTCGGAGTTTGAAACTCGAATTTGAAATACGAACGCTGCAGCAATTGTAGTTTATAGTGGGTGCAAATTAAAATACCTTAAAAAGGTGTTGAAGTGGCATACGTGTGTTCCCTCTACAAGCCCGAGACCTAGGCCTGCCGACCGAGGATCTTGGTGACGTCGAAAATCTGGTGAGATCTTTCCATAATTATATTTCAGGGATCTCCATTGGAAGCTGTATCCGGCTGCGTTTTACTTTGATAATTTCGAATTTTGAAGCCACGCGAATTTAACATCATTGTAAGCTATAAATAGCTAAGCTTTAGGGAAACGTTTGCATATTATTTATATAGTCTGAGGGTGGGATAAACTAATACACTCTATTATTCTAACTTAAAATACGGTATCGCTTTAGAATTCGTACTTTACGATTTCCTTAATTTACCATTGTACTAAATTATTGCATAGCTTGTAAGTCAAGTTTGTATTCGCGTCAATTTGGACTCGAAGTTCAAAAAAAAAGGTTAAGTAACAAAAAACAAAAAACACATTTCTAAAGATTTCATAAGTGCGAAGTTCATAAATTTACGCTCGCCTGTCAGCTTTAGTGATTCCCAAACCCAACACGTGTGCCGAGAAGGTCTCGAAATACCATAAAAACAAAAGGGTTTTTAAAATGGCAATTGTGCGTATGACAAAAGACGGGAACTGTTTGTTTAGAGCTATAGCCCATCAAATAAATAATTTAATGGGTTTAACTTTTGATCACGCGTCTGTCCGTCAAGACCTCGCTTCATATGTTTTGGAGCATCGAGATGACGACAGAATTCACCTAGCACTTCTAAATAATATACAAGAATTTCGCCATAACAGCAATCTATCCCAGGAACAAAGGATAACAAAATACATAACCACCCAGTTTAACAAGACGTTCTGGGGAGGAGAGGACATTCTAATCGCCGCGGCCGAGTTCTATCTTGTAAATTTGCACGTGCACACGGATACAAGAGACACACTTGTGTATTCACCTACCGGCGAACCAGTACCCGGCAACATACACATCCTCTACAAGGACCAGCACTACGATAGCTGGGTCACGACCGACGACGAACATTACAACAGCAACCTGATAGATCTCATACAAGAAACAAACAACGTCAAAACAACACAACATAACAAGCCTTTAGTTAACCAATACAACCCACGTGAAGAGCAAGGCCAACCGACGAAACCCCAGTCTCAAACGGAAAGCCCCCAATTAGCTAGCTCATTAACACAGTATGAACGGCAAGCATTAATGTATACACAGTTATCAGATGTAGTCGCAGATGTTACTGGGTTCACAATACTTAGAAATCAGCCGTCTACCGCAATAAAATATACTTGCCCAGACTTGCGTATTGCAACTTGGAACGTCCGTGGGGCCTCAAAACCGGCCAAAAAAGATAAAATAGATGCTGAACTTTCAATTAGGGGCATTCATGTAGCCTGCATACAAGAATCATTTATGAACTCTGGAACATTCAGCTCTACACACTACGCATGGCACCTCTATGGAACCGCAGGTAAAGCGCACCGGGGACTTGCGATTCTAATTAGAAAAGATACCCAAATTGAATTAGTTAACAGAAAAAGGGATACAGACGCGATGTCAGCTACTCTTAAGGTTGACAGGGGAAATGACAGGCCTGCTCATCTGTATATAATCAATTCTCACATCAACAGTTGTACATCTATAGCAAACAGATCCTTCACAGGCTTATTAAACTTGATCAGACAAAAACCAAGGAAATGTACTTTAATAATTCTTGGCGACTTTAACGCTCATATTGGTCGACATGATACACAAAGTTTCCAACGCAAAGGGCTGATCCAACAAAACCTACACCATGACCTTTCTAACTACAATGGGGAAATGTTAATGGATATAGCCAACAGGGAAAAACTTCAAATAGAAACGACAAAAGCGAGATCATCATGCAGGATAACATGGTCAAAGGGCACTCAGAAATCTCAATTGGATCACATCATAACGCCACATTCAACAAAAAAACTCTTCGAACATATTAAAGGCGAATGGGCCGCTAGGGGCACATCCGACCATAAAATAATCTGGGGTCTGCTAAGAATAAACAGAATTTCAAACAAAAAAGAAAACACAAAACACAATAATACACAAAGACAACAGCAAGCCGTGAAGGAAACAACAATTGCGGCCAAAGACTTCAACTATAAACAGTGCTATTACGCCGCCCTTAACAGTAAATTCACGAAAAAAAAATTCCAAGAATGCGTAACAAAAAAACTAAAAGACATAGGAATCAGCTCAACGGACGAAAACATCGAAATACCCTGGAATACCATAACGGAAATATTAAAGGCGGCTGCCCAGGAAACTCTGATTTTTCAGCCAGTTCTCTCCAGAGACCATCGACTAGCTCTTGCTAACCTACAAAAGGCGAAATTTTTACAAAGTAGGCAACCAGATAATCCAAATAGGCACAACCTAGTAAAAGAACGTCAGGCAACACTTCAAAAGGTCAAATATCAGGAAGAGCAAAAAGCATGCAGGACCTGCCTCAACGGTCTGGGGAAAAACCACCCTGCAAAACGCATGCAGATGTTATACTTTTTTTACGGCAGAAACAAACTTCAAACCAAACGTCGAAAAAAATCTACTTATATACCGATGACCAAATGGGAGCAAATATTAAAAAAATCCGAGGGCCATCTTATACCAATAGTTAATATAAAAAAGCCGATAACCGAAGTACAGTGTGATGGACCCACTGCGGATGACGTAATGGGAATCATTAATAAAATGCGGAACGGGACAGCTCCCGGAACTGACCAAGTGGTAATCGAGCTTTACAAAGCAATGCCCCAAATAATTCTAGAAGCCGTCACCAATCACATGAATAAAGCTTGGACACTAAACGAAGCACCTGACACGTGGCTGGAGACAGTACAGGTACCAATTCCAAAAAACAATAACCCTAAGGATGTGAATGAATATCGCCGCATATCGGTTTGCAATACGGGTTACAGAATTTACGCCTCCTACGTGCTTAAAAAACTAGATGAGATTATAACGGAATTAGGCAACTACCAAGCTGCTTTTTTAAATAATAGATCAACAGACGACCATATCTTTACGCTTAAAAGGACGTTAGACGAAGAATGGCGTGCAGGTAAAAGAATTTATGTACTCGCCCTCGACATAGAAAAGGCCTTTGACAACGTCGACCTCAATGTACTAAGGGATATCCTATTACAACGAACCAACAAATCGCTAACCAACAGGATAATCAAGGTATGCATGAATGAACGTACATGCATCAAATGGTGTGGCCAGCAAAGTAGTTGGATTATTAAGGGAAAGGGAGTTAAACAAGGTTGCCCTCTGTCCCCTCGCCTGTTTACACTGGTCATCGACGAAGTCCTTAGAACTCTCGAAGAGGAAACCCAATTAATAAAACTTGACCAGGATCGTGAAATCTCACTCCCCCTAGTACTATCATTTGCGGACGACCTTATCATCATTACAGATGACCTAAAAGGGTTAGAAGGTATCGTATACCATATTAAACCCCTACTAGATAGTGTAGGCCTCCAAATTAACGAAACAAAAACAAAAATACTAATTAGGGACCCCATAGCTACACAGATAACGACACACATAACCCTTAATGGAATAAATATAGCGACATGTGACGAAATAAAATACCTAGGTACATACATAACGTCTACATTAAGCAGAAAAATAACTATAAAAAAACGTTGCGAACAGGCCATGAAAAACGCCAAATCGTTAATACCATTCATAAATAACTCAAATATGGACTGGAAATTAGCCAGACTTATGTATCGAATGGTGATCATACCGTGCATGATACATGGTTTGAAAGTATCGGCACTTACCAAAGCCAACAGGTCAAGACTCAGAAGATACGAGCGAGTTATCATGAGAGACTTGATTAACCACTCTAGGAATAAACCAAGACAAAAGAAAATGCATGAAATCTTAGACGGAAAAACAGTAACCAAACGCATCAAGAACCACAGGATGTGCTACCTCGCACATGTCTACAGGCGCCGCAAACCACACCTGCTGCATGCAGCAATGCAGTACAAGGCCAAATCCAGGAAGGTCGGCCGACCTATTTACACATGGAACGACAATTTAAAACAGGACATGAAGTACTTTGACAAGGAAATCAACTTTTGGATGAATACAGCCGAAGACAGAAGTAAGATCAAGATTGCTGCTAGTGAGATTTACAAAAAACCGGAAACGGAGAGTAGCGAAACATCCGATGACGACATGGAAAACAGCAACATCCAACACAACACAACAGAGCAACGATACAAAAGAACCGAGAAAGCAGTAGAATCCCGCCAAAAGACTCAACGATGAAGCTCGACCTGAACCAGCCTGACGGCAAGGTCGTTAAAAGATGCCCATCCATAGATATAATTACCCGTCTTTCCACTAGTCCAATGCTTACTCTAGGATGCATATCCGGTAGGCTCTTAAATCCTTACCTATCCCTCGGGCACGTCTTCCCTACCATTACCGCGCCCCCCGGTCTATTCCTTGATATGCAATGGTCGCTGTAGCACCATGAAAATGAGGCTACAGGAGCTAGTGCGAATCTTGGGGTTCATTCGATTAATCGAGTCTGGTTTAACCACGCTGGGATCGGTGCAATTCATTCATTCATTCATATATATTACACTGCGCCGGCGATGCGCGCTCGCCCTGGCTGGAGGCCTTAATTTATTGAGGCATCCACAGGCAATCCCGGTTAAGCAGACGATAACCTCATAGGTTGAACTGCGAGATGCTATTTAAAAACAAAAAAAAAATTGCGTGCTCAGTACCAAAATGTAAGAGGGCTCTTATGTTGTACAGGCTTTACAATAGTCGATAAATGCTATCAAGTATATTCATGAGTCGCCTTATGTATGAAAGGGATAACAATTTTCACTACAAGTTTGTTACGGAAATGATTTTCGAACGGATGAGTGCAATCCGCCATCTTAGGCTGATTATTAGAGGTATTACTTCCTTTCTTGTCAGGAATTTTAGTCGAGTTGTGGACTATAATAGAGTTCATTTCGCGATGGACTCTGTTTGAGGTGAGATTGATAAAACTGCTTGATTTATAGTTCTTGTTATAGTGAATTTAGATGTCAAATGGGTATGATTGATACTGTGAACTGATTGTATTACGTAATAATAAATCAATAATTGGTCGTGGTTACAGTAATGGTCCTGTCATTTGCAGACAGGTTACTGATTTTGATATACCGTTTGTTAATTGACAGGTTAATGATAACACCGATTAAGAGGAAATGCAGTCGGAGAGACTTTTGAAAAAGCCTAAGTAAAAAGTCATAATTCGAGGTTTGGCTCTCGCCTATTTCCTCCTCCAATATTGGACCAATTTAAAAGATATTTCATAAACTAAATAAAAAGGATATACAGGGTGTTACAGAAAGGGTATATCAATACAAACAGGTTGAAGAGTGTATCTGGTCTAGAATCTCTGTACAAAATTTCAGCTCAAAAGCATTAACTTTGAAAATGCCTAATATTTTTTTATTTCGACATCACGGCGCTGCACTGGCGCGCGGCGGCATGATGTGCGTGTACTATGCGCACAGACACACTACAGATAATGGATAATGACCCTCGTAGTGCGGTGACACGATTTTTATGATTTCTATTTAATATACTATCGAAATAAAAAAATATTAAGCATTTTCAAAGTTACTGCTTTTGAGCTGAAATTTTGTACAGAGATTCTGGACCAGATACACTCTTCAACCCGTTTGTATTGATATACCCTTTCCGTAACACCCTGTATACTGTGTCCCTATGTTTTTAGGGTTCCGTAGCCAAATGGCAAAAAACGGAACCCTTATGGATTCGTCATGTCTGTCTGTCTGTCTGTCTGTCTGTCCGTCCGTCCGTATGTCACAGCCACTTTTTTCCGAAACTATAAGAACTATATTGTTGAAACTTGGTAAGTAGATGTATTCTGTGAACCGCAGAAAGATTTTCACACAAAAATAGAGAAAAAACAATAAATTTTGGGGTTCCCCGTACTTACAACTGAAACTCCAAAAATTTTTTTTCATCAAACCTGTACGTGTGGGGTATCTATGGATACGTCTTCAAAAATGATATTGAGGTTTCTAATATCATTTTTGAAGTGAAAACTTCTTTAGCGGCGTTGCACACTTTTTGTAATAGGTAAAAAATGTTAAACTCGCGTCAGGACATCGCGTCAGGACACGTGACCGTCAGGAGAGATTCCCCCCCCCCCTCCCCTCTTTCTACGGCGGCGCCAACCGAAGTGAACCAAGTTTAGTGACACACGACAATGGATGGATGGATGGATGGATGGAAGTGGAAGTAGAAGTCGAAGTCGAAGTGGAAGTCGAAGTGGAAGTCGAAGTGGAAGTGTAAGTCGAAGTGGAAGTCGAAGTGGAAGTCGAAGTGGAAGTCGAAGTCGAAGTCAAAGTCGAAGTCGAAGTGGAAGTGGACGTGGACGTGGACACACTGCTGTGTATTCGTAACAAAGTGCATCTATTAATGAAAAAAGGGACGCAGAAATAGTGAAAAAAAATGAGTTATATTAATTCAATTAATAATTGATTTATTTCAACGTATTCAAGTTTTCACTTCTACCGGCACTCCCGGAGTGCAACCCGTCTTTTTTTTTTCTGAACTGAATAGTTTGCGCGAGAAACACTTCCAAAGTGGTAAATTGTGTGTGTCCCCCCCCTCTAACTTCTAAAATAAGAGAATAATAAAATTAAAAAAATATATATAATGTACATTAACCATGTAAACTTCCACCGAAAATTGGTTTGAACGAGATCTAGTAAGTAGTTTTTTTTAATACGTCATAAATCGAAAACCGCAATTTACCTTTCACAAAGTTACAACGAACTACAAGAACTTTTATATTATGTTACTTGCTGCTACGGAACCCTTCATGGGCGAGTCCGACTCGCACTTGGCCGGTTTTCTTTTTTCATTAATTGTTGTGAAATTTGTACACTAGGCCGCTGTTAACAGCAGTTTAAATCGGCAATTTTTGAAGGTTCTAGTGCTTATAAAAATAATGTATCATGAAAAAGGAAAACATAGGGACATACAAGTAGTTAATATTTATTATTTTGTAAATAATCATTGCTATATGGTCATTAAATGCGACACATGTTTCCGTGACCCTACCACCCGTGTCGTATATTTTCTGCGACAGAGAACATGCATGATTTTTTCGTTTTATTTTCGTCCTATTAACTGCGTGGTACAATTAAAACCATTATTTAATAGAGATAAAAACTTTTTGACTATTTTTGAAGTGAAAACTTCTTTAGCGGCGTTGAACACTTTTTGTAATGGGTAAAAAATGTTAAACTCGCGTCAGGGCATCGCGTCAGGACACGTGACCGTCAGGAGAGATTCCCCCCCCCCCCATCTCTTTCTACGGCGGCGCCAACCGAAGTGAACCAAGTGAGACACGATAATGGATGGATGGTGATGGTGATGGTGATGGTGATGGCGATGGTAATGGCGATGGTGATGGCGGTGGTGATGGTGATGGCGATGGTGATGTGATGTAATGTGATGGTGATGGTGGACGCGGACGCGGACGTGGATGGACAGCTGATAGCTCGACCGTCTGTGTAGTAGCCACACTGCTGTGTATTCGTAAAATTCGTGTATATAAAGTGTTTCAAAAAATGGAAATTGAACAAAGTGCATCGATTAATGAAAAAAGTGACACAGAAATAGTGAAAGAAACTTAGTTATATTATTTCAATTAATAATTGATTTATTTCAACGTTAATATTCAAGTTTTCACTTCTGCCGGCACTCCCGGAGTGCAACCCGTCTTTTTTTATTGATACGATTTCTCCTCCTTATTTATTGTAGGTATTATTTTATCTTCATTTTATCGATTTGTAGCCGCGCGCTAGGGGCACGCCAACTGATATTTAGACAAGCGCTTTGACAGTCTTTACACAGCAAATAACAACTTTGGTCTACAAACTAATGCTATCATTTAAACGGCTTTGTAAGTAACAGCAAACCTTGTGACTTAACATTTCGTATTGCGTCACCCTACTTGCTTAACTCTAACTTAGTTACCTCAGTGTACATTTTCAATCATACCGGATTGCTTGATGTGAGCTTTCTGCATAATTGAAGGTGGGAACAGACTAAAGTTACATAAGGTTATGTATTACGGAATATTTCAAGCTAATTTCAGTGTATTCCATAAATAAAGATGTTGCGAAGACGTTAAAGGAACGTACTTAAATATTTAGACTTATCTTCTTCTTTGTAATGGTATTTTAGGTGTGTTTTAATTTTAATATCTCTCTGCTGGGGAGAAAAAAAGAAAACAATATGTAATTTTTTACATTTAAAAACAATGGTTTTTGTTGTTTCAAGTTTGTGTGTTGAAACAGCTAATTTGTAATTCCTAATCCAATATTATTTTATGAAATTAATTATAGCTCTTCAGTCAATAATTAAAACTTCGCACGCATTCGATTTTTAAATCCAACCTACCTAACTGTCCGCAAAATCCATACTAATATTATTAATGCGAAAGAGTGTCTGTACCTCTTCACGCTTAAACCGCTGAACCGATTTAGATAAAATTTGGTATAGAGATAGTTTGAGTCCCGGGAAAGGACACAGGATAGAAAATATCAAAGTTACATAAACTGGAACATAAAGCTCTTCCCTGTTCTGAAACTGACGAATCACCGTATAAACGGCTTACTCCGCTTCGCCGAAACGATATACAATTAAATTCGAAGCTACTGCACGCTAATGACTGGGCGTAAATGATACGTGAGTCGGATCAAAATGTAGCTCGATTATATCTAACTGGCTAGCTGAAAAATCCTGGGTTTACAAAAAGTAGGTCGTTATGAAATAATATGGATAGCTCTATAGATTTGGTTTTGAGTAGGTTATTGCTCATATACACGACTGGCACGCATCATCGGCAAAACGGCAGAGACAACTACGGCCGCCGCCGGCACGTCTACGGCAAACGAACAGCACGTTGTCGTCGGCTGCAGTTGCCTCTACCGTTGACGAGTCATGATATTCAGCCTATAATGTTCCCACTGCTGGAACACAGGCCTCCTCTCTGTGAGAGGGAGTGTGCCGTAATCCATCACGCGGGCCCAGAGCGGGTTGGTAGATGTCACATATCTTAGAATTTTTGGTTCTAGGACATGCCGGTTTCCTCATGATGTTTTCCTACACCGTTTGGAAACCGTTGACGAGTGCCGCTCGTATATAGGAGCACTAACTGCTAGACTGGCGGGCAATATCGTCAACCCGTGAAACTGTTGTTGTAAAATTGCGTCTTCAAATCCACTGAACAATTGTCTTCGGGCTTCACAAGCATAGGCTAGTTGACAGTTTTTGAGAAACCAATTAATGTTCCTTGTGGTTTATTTTCCCCAAAACATGAATATTTCCGCGAAATATTAACATTGTAAAAGAGTGTCCATGGAGTTTCTGCCCGTTCTTCTCCATAGGTACCTATATACGCTTTGGAATGGGCAACTAGCTTCATCTTTCTGACTGACCGACCCCTTGACAATTCAAAAGTGCCTGTAATTGGTTTAATTGAAATAAATGCTTTGAGTTTGAGTTTGTCGAAACCACTTTTTCATATTTATAACGCAATTTAATTTAGCTTGTCAAAACAATTTGTCTGATAGCGACCGACGATAAAATGGTTAATAGCCAAAATTGCTAAGGTTTAAGCTAAAACTTGAAATATAAATCACGAAATTCAAATGTCAGGAAACTGATGAAGCAAAATATTTTTCAAATCATCTGCCTAGCCTTATATTTTTCAAATCATCTGCCTAGCCTTTTCCCAACTATGTTGGGGTCGGCTTCCAGTCTAACCGGATGCAGCTGAATACCAGTATTTTACATGGAGCGACTGCCTATCTGATCTCCACAACCCAGTTACTGGATAATACGATACCCCTTGGTAAGACTGGTTGTAAAATTTTCGGGCTTTTGACGACCCGTAACGACTGTCAAAGATCCACGAATGACAACCGGGACCAACGGCTTAACGTGCTTTCCGAGGCACGGAGGGGTCTTGGTATGTAAAAATGGTCACCCATCTAAGGACCAACCGCGGCAAGCGTAGCTTAACCTGATCGATCGACCCGTGCGGCTGATATTACTTAGCCACAACAACACTAAACTCATAGAAATTGCAATAAAGCTTTGAAGCATTGAATATAGATTCCAATGCCAATACTGGGCAGCATTGAATGAGCTTCATTTGTAAATCACAAAGCTTTGTCAACAGAATTCCGGGAGTAACTCGTTTGCTGTGTATCTGAGTTCTGATTATCTGCATGGGCCTTTGAATCTCCCGTCATTCTGTGTATAATTAGCATAGTTACCGAATCGAAACATTGAACGAAGTTCGTTTGCAGTCGAGGTGGACGAGAATGCAATCTCTTTGCTAAATGGAACGGAATGGATCGGAATGACTTAACCGGTCAAGCAGCGCGCGTCGCCCATTGGCGACGAAACAATAGAAAATCAATTGTGTCTCATTAGCGGAGCTTGACAGATTGGGATAGAATGTAACTGCTTGGTGAAATTAGTTTGTCATATCATCTTTGTGAAAATACTGTAATATCTGGAGCTCAATTTTCGTAATTAAAATCGTTCAAAATCTAGTCGCGATCTCATTTCAATGACAACCAATGCCAAAAACTTGTCAAAAATATAGGGAGTATTTTTGACAGATTGAGACTGAGATCAGACGGGAAATTCTCGTAATTTTAAGAACGTTCACAGTCTTTGACATTTGTTTGTCGCCGAGATGAGACGGCGACTAGATTTTGAACTTTTTAAATTACGAAAATTATTGGCCTTCAGACAGTAAAAGTTCATAAAATTACAAAAATTGCCCCTCAGATAAGTTTGTCTTTTGTTATTTGTATTACTTTTAGAACTTTAATTAATTCCTTTCTTTGAGTGCTCATAGCTTTGGATTAAAATAGAAAATTTTAAATCAACCACTTAAGCACTTAAATGATATACAGTATCACTTTAAAAACGTTACACACCACAAAAAAAAATTTTTTTTTCGACCTTATATGTACATTTTCATGACCCCATTTGTGTCAATTCATGCAACTTTTATGAATCACTTTTAACCGTACTGTTTTATTCATAGTTATGACACACGTGTATTACGGATAGTGAAATATTAAAGCATTCAAATCCAGATTTGCGTTTCATAGCTTTCAAGGTATTAATATTAGGATCATCAAATGTGTGTTTGATCATGCATACATAAACAAGTACCTGTCCACGAATTTAATTACTTTACCAAATTACAAATGAGATAATGGTATAATCATATGATTAACTGGCGGTTAGGTGATTGCTAATTTCGATAGCGTTGTTATATAGACATAGTTCATCAGTTTATTATACGATGAGAAATATATGCAGAGTAATTGAAATCTTTGGCATCCTTTCAGAGGCTAAAAGTACGTATGAATATGAAATATGCGTTAAAGTTACATTTAACATGTTTAAATATTTGTATGCCAGTCCATGGCGAAACATGTAAGATTTACGTATAAGACTTTAATGTACCATGTTTTGAAGCAAATGAATATATTCTATTCTATCAACAAATTTTACTTTGGGAATAGCGCTGCAAGAGCGAAAAAATATCTGTTTAATTTTTGAGGGAGCAACAATGTTTAAATATTTCAATGATTTCAGCGTATTTTGGGACACAGAGGGCAGGATAGGAGCTGGAGCATGGTTTACGATAGCTCCACAATCACACCCTATTGCCGTTCCGTCGAGGTAGCCCACAATACCAATCAAGGTGACATCAGCGCCGTTACCGACGGACGACGCCGTGGAAGTGGCAAAGTTTTAGGCCAATAAGATCTAAAATACACTCGTGCCAGCGACACGAAAGAGAAGAAGAATGATTTCAGCCACATCATGTTTCATTTTGCTTTCTACGTTCTTTAATTCTTTGTTAAACATCTTTCGATCACCATCAATTTCACCTAACAATATGATGAACGTAGTAATATTTTCTCACAACACTTCTTTGAGTTAGTAGTGATCGTTTCCGTATTATTAAGATGGCGTTCCCTCTCAGTATTCCCATAAAATAAACTACCATTGTATTTAATACAATAAAACTTCCCATCTGCCATCGTCAGGTTGCTTGTTGGACAAACCGCGATCAGCTATTTCAATTTCTCCCACACTGGCGGTGGTTTTCAATATTTGTTCGAGGACCGCTTTGTTCTTGTGGAAAGTTACAAGTTTTATTATTTTAACGTCGCAACTTTTAAAGAATATAATAGAACCGTCGTTATGTTCCAGCTTATAGCAAATATCTTCTTTGTTTTCTGTTTGTAATGTTGTGTTTTTATTGTTTTCTGTTGTCCCTCTTTCATGTTCAATAATAACTTTTACTTAATTTCTTTTGAATCTATGTTGCAGGTGTGTTTATTGTTTCTGATCATTATTAGTATTTACTGTTTCTTATTTCTTAAACCAAACCCAGTATTGAGATAATTACTTTTAATAACCTAGCTATCATGATCATGATTTATTTCAAGCTATGTTTCCTACCATACAATGCTATTTTTTTTTTTCTTCAGAACAAAGCAACCTCATCTACCAGTTTCTGATAGCCTGATCAAGTGTGTTGTCAAATCTGTTTGCTCTTGTGATTGATTGACTAAGACAACAACAACCAATCCTAATTCAAATTGAAATGAAGTCTAACATTAGATTACAAAAAGTTCCTTTTCCCACATGAAATAATGTATGCTGGCAGACACCTAGGTATTATAATTTTTTCCACAGTAACAGTTTTTTGCAGTACGTTGTTAAACTGCTCCTGTTGCCAGTCTGATGTCGTATGAGTATTCATTTATAACATGTCCTGACACATTCATCACGACTCTTGAATAAGGTTGTTTTGAAAATGGAAAAGAAAGTTATTCAGCTTTTGCAGCAAAAATATGTCTGAATATTTGATCCACAGTGTGCTCATACGGTTGACAATTTCGTAGAAACGTCATGAGTGGAAACAGGCAAAATAACTTTCGTGGAAATTGTAATATGCTTGCAATTTTACTGAGTAAATCACATTCCATGTTAATTGGATGTTGTCCCATTTCTGCACAAAGACCTTCCTCTATTTTTTCTTTCATTTTGTGGTTCAGTGTCCAATCTTGTAAATGAATGTACATTTTTTTTTATTCACTTTCATATTTCCACTAGTTTCAACCCACAGAAATCTTTTGTTACTCACAAATTGAATGCAGCCAAAAATATCAGAATGATGTTTACCTGTAACAAACAAATACAAAACATGAGTAACACAATCATTTAAAAAAATGTAACGATTCGTTTCATTTGGTACACATTTCCCTTTGCGAATTATTTTAAATGGTTTTAGAATTTCTGTTAGTCCGGTTTGATCCCCTGACCCCCCCCGGACCCCCCCCCCGGACCCCCAGCTAGTTATTCTTCTGTTTTAATCTCTATCTTATCCACTATAAACTTTCTCATTCCGGTCCGGTCACCTTTTTCTTTTTTTTATTCCCGACGGATCCCCCTTATCAGAATTTTACAACGTAAGCCACACAAAAACATGTTAGCTCAAAAATCGGAATAATAATACGTGATTGATGTGAAAGTGGCTCTTCCTGCTCGAAAGTTGTATTGTCCTCTCAGAATACAGAACAAACCAGAAACCGCGCTCAATGTTAGTTGCATATCCCGTATTGTGTCCAAAAACAATACGTCAGTCCCCCGCCAGCCCCACTTCCCGCCCGCGTAATGTTGCTAGCCCTGGAGCAATCCCCTTGTTAATGGGGTAATCTTATGACAGTAGAGAAAAGGTATTTGCTAAAAAATATATACTGGTATTTGGGAATAGGGTAGTACCATAGCGTTATACACAACTACGCAACTATTATTCACACATTTCATGCAGTTAGGTACTGTAAAATCTGATGACTAGAGAGGTGTTCAATGTTAGTTACACCTACTATGTAGGTACTATAAATAAAACACAGGTTCAATAGGGTAAGTAAAGGTTTTATTACGTTCCCTTTTGCTGGTATTACTTATTATTATATATTATTATTATATTTTTGCTGGTATGTTATTATAATTAAATCTACCTTAGAAGGAATCGCAGTTTTCCTCAGTCATTTTAAACCACCCTTTGTGTCATAAAAATATTGCTCTTCAATGTGCATTGAACAAATTACGCTCCGGCCGGCTAGATGGTTTCCAAAACTCATCTAACCGTGCTCTTTGTATGATTTTCATCCAGTCCGATTTTCTCTGTTCGTCAGCAGGGACACTAAAATGACAAAGGTTCTATAATGGACAAAAATAGTACACGCAATAAATAAAAAAGTGGGTAAAAATTTCGGCATAATTGGCAACACTCACAAAATGGACGCGTCATTTTCTAAGTCAATCAGATTATTAAAACAAATTCAATAATTAAATAAATATACTTGTACAGTCGCTACTTACAGGTGAAATGTGATCCTATCCTGTTTCTTCGTAATTCCAGCCGCATTTTTACACGTAGAAACAACACAAGACGGCATTATAAAATTAAAATTGATACTCGTCAATACTTCACGACACGCCACGCGCAAACGAGTGACTAATCGCAGGAACGTCATACCACTCTAGTTAAGAGTGGTTTTAGTTGCTTCAGTCTGAAGCGCGTTGGCGGTTTCTGGTTTGTTCTGTATTCTGAGATTGTCCTATATCTTCTTAGCGTATCGATGGCAAAAAGTTTAAACATTTTTTGGCCCAAAATTCAGCTGCGCGAACTCCGCCCACTGACGCAGTCATAAGATCATCAAGTGCACAGGTGACAGACAGACAATTGCAAACTTTAGACTTGCCTGTTTAAAGTGAAGCCACTTCATGGGAACAATCCCAGAAAACAATTACTTATAGGCAAGTCTTTTGGTTTACAAATTGTACTGGTTTTGCGTTAAGTCCGTTGTTGGTAGATGCAGCTGCTAGATCCTTTAGTGCGCTAGTTAGAAGGTTAACTGTCATCAGTGCCGACCTTCTGTATGGTCCGCAGGTACGGCACGTCCGATGTACGATTTTCAATAGTTAATCAATAATATTAATTTTTGTAATACATAGTTAACTTTTGTTTGTTTATGAAACTGAATACGATTTTTTAAAGGTACATCCAGACAGGGAGAGGCATGCATCGCAAATGTTTTTTTTTTTTATATGTACGTTTGCCTCAGGCTGAGGCATCTAACATTTAAAAAAAATCATTTGCGGCGCAAGCCTCTGTCTGTCTGAATACACCTTAACGGTTTCTGGCATATTTTATTTAAAAAAAAAAAGATCCTACGGAACGGACTAAAAATTACGACTACACTATCTTTTTATTTAGTCTTGTACCTTTCATGAATGACCTCATCTGACCTTTAACTTCCGTCAGTAACATACAACATAACTCCAAGAACATTCCTACAACCTTCCCCTTCAATAAACCCATTACAACATGAATACATTCAACATACATTCATACGCCAACATATTTGTCGCGGCACATTCAGCTTAAACATATTTCTTTATCAATACAAATGTTTCATACGAGTTATAAATACGTTCATAAAAACATAATCTCGAAAAACATAACCCTCCTTCTGGCGCAGTCGGGTAATGATAATTATAACGTGTACAAGTATCCCGTGGTTTATTTAAGGGAAATTAATATTGTGTGGCAATTTGGGCGACAAGAAACGTTAACTCAAGGGAATAAAGTAGAGATAAGTCAAACTGTGTGAGCATTTATTGATTTCATGTTTACTTTTGGGATTAATTTAAGACAGTTTAAGTGAAAAAATGGAATGTGTATGTTATATTATTACTACTAATACTATTACTAATGGAAGATAGGATGTAACATGTAGACTAATTAATTTTAATTGTAATTTTGGTATCTATCTGTGGAGGCTTGTAATTAGCAATTTAAGTTATATATTATGTTGTTATGATGTTATTAGTCTGTAAGCCTTCCGAAAATAATAATAAAAAAAAAAAAAAAATAAAAAAAAAAAAATAACAATAAAATGTATGTGTTTATTGAAAGTCCGGTTTTATAAGAACTTAATCAAATTATACACTTATTAAAAAATTAGCTGCGCCCCGCGGTTTCACCAGCATAAGTCTCGATCCTGTGGGAATATCGGTGCAAAAGTATTCTATGTCCTAATCCAGGTCATTGTCTATCCATGTGCTAAGTTTCATCCAAATCCGTTCAGCCGTTTTAGCGTGAAAGCGTAACAAACAAACATAACAAATCAAATCTTTTTTCATTTTAATATTAGTTGAGAGAGTTAATAAAATAAAATTAAATTTATTTGCAAACATTGTAGTACAGACACCAGCACATCAACCTACTACAATCTGTCAAATATATTTAAATGATTTTCAACTTTATGGCTAAAACCTAAGGTTCAAAGTTGATTGGGAAAGATAGTTTCGGGTAGCTTGATGTGCTGGCGTCTAACGTCTGTACATTATGATGGTCGGGTTTTCTTAACAGTTTCTAAAACAATTCGCTAAAACTAGCATGCAAGTTTATTGATAAATGAAGCTAATAAAATTGAAACATAAATCGTAGTTAATGGAAAGCTCCAACTTTCCATTTCATCAACTAGACGACCAAGGTTTCTAATCAAGCCAGAGTAGAACAAAACCGTATCGAATCACGTGTAAGGAAAGCGTGAGTCGTTCAAAGTTCCTGGTATAATTACGTAACTACGCCACATTCACCTCTGAGCTACCTCGCTACCTCTTAATGAACTAGGAGCACCAGAATAAACCTATTCACCTTACGTAAGGTAGGTTCTACCTGTTCTAATATACAGGTGGTATGGATGAGATATTTTGGGTGGCAATAAATCTACATGGTTGTAATATGTGTTGGATCATCATCATCAGCCTGCTTCAGCTTACTGCTGGACACCGGTTGCTCTCAAGGCGCCCTATTCATTTTGAAACGCCTGATCAATATCACATAGCAGCAATTCGTCTAACTAGGTTTAATTGTCCTTATTAATTGTTTTAATTACCTATGTGTCCGTCTTTTTGACATTCACTTGCCTTTGAAACCTCATGATGTTAACACCAATTTAAAATTATATTTTGCTTGTATTGAGTATCCAGTTTATTCTTCCGGCATATCCTCAATTCCCGTACAATATGAAAACCAGTGCTTTAGTGTTAAAGATGGAATGGCCGCCACAGATGAAGAAGATACACCCGGCGAAGCATGCGTTGTTCATACAAACGTAATACCAAAATAATTTTTAAATCAAACATATTCTTAATGAAGTATGTATTTATTCCGATTGGATTACAGAATATCTAGGTTCCCAAATATATATTTTGAATGGACCCTGATTTAAAGACGTGTTATGAGAAAAATAAGTTTTCTATAGAAATTTGAAATTCCTCATATCTCGTCTTTATATCAGAGTCCCTTCAAAATATATATTTAGGAACCTAGATATTCTGTAATCTAATCGGAATAAATACACACTAACTTAAGAATATGTTTGATTTACAAATTATTTTGGTATTACGTTTGTATGAACAACGCATTAGCATGCGCAGTTCGCTGGCCCCTCTAACATCCAAAAACAAAGTTTCTCAGTAGTTTTCTCACAAATAAACGCACTATTGGGATAAACTACAACACATAATTTATACAAGTCCACATAGAATACCAAATCCTAGTGTACGTGGCTGAAACGCGATTTCTCTGCCGCTATAAAAAT
The DNA here is from genome assembly GCA_945859645.1 of Amphipoea oculea. NCBI lineage: Eukaryota > Metazoa > Arthropoda > Insecta > Lepidoptera > Noctuidae > Amphipoea > Amphipoea oculea. The sequence goes on from OX243867.1 coordinate 19,218,662, forward strand.
ACCAATAAAAGGCTTGTGTTTGTTCAAGTTATGGGAGCCAGCGGGTTGTATAATATTACTAACTTCTTCTGCTCGCGACTTTGTCCACGTAAAGCTTCTTGTTCAAACTCAAACTCAAAGCATATATTTCAATTAAACCATGTACAGGCACTTTTGAATTGTCAAAATTAAACAGTCGGTCAGTTAGTCAGAAACTTGAAGCTAGTTGCCCATTCCAAAACGGATCTCTATGGAGAATAACGGGCAGGAAACTTCATGGACACTCTTTTAAATCAAGATATTACAAAACCCTGGGTACATTAGTCTTGTTGCTTCTATATGTGAGAACAATATAAAAAAACACACAAATGAAGAAACAATTGAAAAAATAAGATTATAAATAAGCCGTACCTAAGTTCCTCCGACCCATCCCGTCGCATCGCATCGCCCGTCCGCACTATTACGTACTTCGTTTTCACTTAGCGGTCTTTCTGACTGTCGTGCTCGGCTTCTTAGGGTCTGTAGCGGTATCTACAACGCCACATGCCAACAACGCGTCATGTTGACGTCACGCATAATCCTGCATCTCGCAAGCAGAGTTTACCGCGCAATTAGCATAGATACAACGGCCCGACATGAAACATCGGGCAATTGCCCGCCAGACACGACACCCGTCTGGTCGGAGTATCCCTTTTCTATAGAGTTTGAGTGAACTTTACATATACGTTGTCAGGAGTACAGAAACGGACATAGGGTACCTTTCATCCCGAAAAAAAGTGATGTTCCCGAGGAAAACCACAATACACGTGGCGCCATCTATTATCATAAAAACGTTATTGTTGTTTTCCTTGGGAACAGCACTTTTTTCGGGATGAAAGGTACCCTATGTCCGTTTCTGTACTCCTGACAACGTATATGCAAATTTTCATGATGAACGGTTCAGTGGTTTAGGCGTGAAAAGGTAACAAATAAACTAACTTTTAGTTAGGATAGAATTTCACGCGGACGAATAGAATAGAATACTCTTTATTATGTACAGTGCGGGTTCAAAACTGCATTCACACCTTACGAGTCGTATTGCTGTGACACGCGCGATGCGGTACAGCGTATATCTGTATGTGTAAACAACACGGTAACACACACCACCTACTTACTTTACACACTCATATCGTCGTGTACTCGTCGCATCACAAGAAACGAAAAAATATATATTTCCGTCCCTTTTGTTAGACACGGTCAAACGCATAGCGGTGCTAAAATTCAAACCATTATAATATGAGTTCGTAGCAGTAATCGTTCAGCGTTGGACTTTGATGCAACTGACTTAGGTTCGAATCTCACGAAGCGCAGTGTGGTTTTTTGGCAATATTTATTTTTGTTTGCAATATTGATAATATTCACAAAATTGCTGCCTTTTTTACTAATGTTGTTATTGTAATAAAGGGTTTAGAAAAAAAAATGCGTGTTAAGTCATAACAAAAATTAAAAAAAAATATTTATTCGATTTATTTCATAAAGTTAACAAACCGCTACATTTATTTATTGTAACTAGATGTGAAATCAATCTTAAGAAACTTATAAGCAATTTGTATTATTTTGACATATGAAATGTTTTAAATTTAAATGGATTTATTTCACCATAAACATTAAGCTTCGTCCATGATCGAAGTAAGCTATAAATAAGAATAATAAATTAGATTCTACTACCTACTTACAAAATGAGATATTTTAAGGTTAACTATGGGCAGTTCATTAAGTATTTCACATTTTATTTGGCTTTATTAAACATAAATAAGTTATTGAGGTTATAGCTTAAGTATTCATTTTCTTTACGAAAAGAAGATTGAAACTAAACCTCAAATTAAGGCATAATATAGAGGATGAGTATAATAATATTACCTACTAAAGTAATGTAAACATTTTCGGTCTATCTAAAAGAAAAGAGACGAACACCATGTTGAATACGTGCTTAAAAAATACATAACGAAAAATTCGTGCAACAACGAATCTGTCGTTTATTACGGTTACTTAATATTTTGTATAACCGCCGTTATTCTCGATACAGTCAAGTAGGTAGACGTTGACGCATGGAGCCTACTAGATTAGAACATATTTCTGTTCCCCTTCTATTTTCCCATTTCTCCATACAATGCGACTTCAACTGCTCAAGACATCTCTCATTCCGGGCTTCCCACTTTTGCACCATCAAACCCCATAGATTTTCTATGGGGTTGAGGTCAGGAGATCGCGCTGGCCATGGAACGACTGCTATCTCCGGGTGTCTGGTAAACTACTCACGCACAGTGCTCGCCCTGTGAATTGATAATCTAAATAAATTATCTTTAAAATGATTTATATTTTTCTTTTCTTTTATTTAAACCTCATAATGAATTTAAAACTATATTTAATAAGGCATCTTCTGAGTAAAACGATTAACAATGCTTTAGATTTAAGTAGATTTATGTTTAGTAAACTAGGAAATATTTAAATGATACACTCACACTTAGTCCGGTTTCATTCGCTATTTGGGTTTTGTTATATCCAATTTTATGCAGCGCAATTATATCTGCCCTCGCTTCAATATTTATATTAGACTGCATTTTGAATATAATAACTACTTAAACACCGCTAATAGAAACACCTTGTCACTAACCAACAATATCCACGAACCAACAACGTTCTAGGTGATTAGTCGCTCGTAACGAAGAGCATTAATCTGCCTACCTCACAGAAATCGAAATAAATTAGTTGGTTTTCTGTGGTTACCTACTAACTTCATTATTTGTGTGAACAAGACGAACGAGACAAAAAAATAATGATTATTTATCAAACTACCTACTACTAGTAATTATAAAAATTTATCACATCTATGTAATTATCGAACTATTACTAGAAAAAATAACAAAATAAATAAATAGTAATTATTAAAAAGTAACAAATTATATTATACTTATTACCTAATTATTATTTATAGTATCTAATAAAAACCAAATGTGAGATTCGAACCCTCCGCTCGAGATAAAATTGCACAAGTCAGCGCGTTAACCATTACGCTAGGATAACACATAGTAAGACAGTTGAAATTATGAACTAGTATCAGTTCCAGATAAAGTGAGTGTGTGTGCGTGTCTATAGTATAGAAACAACTTATAGAATAAGGTCGTAAGTCAAACCGAAGCGTCAATCTATTGCTTTGTGAGATCGGTAATCGACTTATGAACGCCACTGTACACCATATAAATGCAGCAGCTAGTACTTACTATACTTACTTACTTACTAATATTATAAATTCGAAAGTAACTCTGTCTGTCTGTCTGTTACCTTTTCACGCCTAAACCACTGAACGGATTTCGATATTTGGCAGAGAGATAGATTGCATCCCGGGAAAGGACATAGGATAGCTTTTATCCCGATATTTCCACAGGATCGACACTTCTGCGGGTGAAACCGCGGGGCGCAGCCAGTAAACTATAAATTAGCTTTAGAGAAACGCCCGTACCTTACATCTTAGCCCTCATAATCCTTCCTTCTCCGTTTGCGAGCCATTCCCTTGAGTTTTAAACTAAGCTTTACGAGTAGGAGACCGCGTTATACCAATAAGATTTACGTTAGCGGCAAACCCGAGATGCCTTCCAAGGGTTTACACTTCATAACATTGGTGTTATTTCTTATGATACGATCTTGTGAAGATTTCATTTTCTAGGCAGACTGGGGCTTAGATGTTTTGTTAAAAGTTTTCTTAGATTTTAATTAAAGGAAAACTTAGCTACGCGTTACTTGGATTATTAAGAATTGATTTATTATTCGGAAAGACCAGAATTTTACAAATAGATAGTTGTTTTTTTTTAACTTTAAGAAGGTTTCATGTTGTTTGATTCTTCATGATGTTGTTTTTGTCTATTTTTTCTTTTTAATAGTTTTTACCTCTGAATTTACTGTTCAACAGCCGGTTCTAGACGAGTAAACGATGGTGCTGCCAGTGCAAGTGAGGTTGCATCCATCAAAGTTACAAAATGCCTTAATCTGTACAAATACATAGTATAAATTAAATGTCGTGAGGAAAGTTTTGAGTATGAATATCGATGGCTATAAGAGTAGGGGAAGACCAATGAAACGACGAATGGACTGTGTGAATGATGATATGGTTAGAAAGGGCGTGACTACCGAGATGGCGACTAATAGAGAAGTATGGAAGAAAAATAAATGTTGCGCCAACCACAAATAAATTGGGATAATGTCTTGAGAATAATTATGATGGCATAGTATAAATTACAAAGTCGCCTTTTGTCGCCTTTTCTGCATATGTCAAACGTTGTTCTTCTAATTTCCACAACGAATTTTGATGCAAAACCGTGTTAAAATTCGTTCGGTCCGCTCCATCCAGAGGATTTATTCCGAAAGGTTTGTGTGCAAAATACCTATTTTAATATTTAACTTACATATCATCAAATTAATTCATTTTTTGTTCCCATCGCGTCTGCGGGTACTATAGGCTGGCCGCTGACACATTGCCTGAGGTAGCAGCGCAGTGCCGGAGGGGTGTGGTGACGTGATGCGAGAGCTCAGTGATTCGTCAACTTGTGTCAACCCCTCCGGCATAGGGCAGCTACCTCAGGCAACGTCTCAGTTAAGCTGTCGGTCTATAGCTAGCCATTTTGAAATAACCCTGTATTTAAAAAAAAAAAAACTACCTTAATATTAGTGATCAACGTTAAAAATCAGTATTAAACACACATTCCAAAATTTATTCTAACAGATTTTATAGCAACCATTGACACCAAAAAACTGAGACGATCCAAAAATAACATCCTCACCATCCCACAAACTAGTAAGGAAGTACAAGAGTACCCACTATAAAGGCCGCTTTATCAGCGATCGTGATAGGACAGATCGCGGTCGCATCAGGTTATAAAAGGAGCGGGCGCTGGACCCCTCGTAAATTTATCTCGACGCCTTGTTATCGATACCGAAGACCTCAGCGATGTGATAATATAGAACACTGATTGATGGGAGAGATAGTTTTAAAAGTTGGGTATTGGTTTGTAGTTTGTTACGTATTGAAGGGTCGCAGGTACTTATTCTTTTTTTGAAGTGAAACTTCTTTACGCACGCTTGACTTGGGGAGTAAGCTGGCGAACGGGTGACGTAAGCGTTACGAAAAGTGTGATCGGGCGAGGCGAACGGGAGTTGAGAGGGGGATATAAGCAAGAGAAAGCAGTGCGCGCGCACATTTTCTTTCTCTCTTCCTCTCATAGCCAAATACGTTTGAAGTTTCAGTTCAGTCGTGTGGTCATAAGCACACTCGGTTTTTTTTTGAGTGACGAGTACTAACTAATGATTTAGTTATAATGTTTATACTTGTTTAGTAACTGATGGGCGGTGCTAGTCACCCCTAGTCACACTATCACACTAATATTATAAAGGCGAAAGTGTGTGTGTATGTGTGTTTATATGTTTGTTACTTCTTCACACTCAAACGGCTGGACCAATTTTGATAAAATTTTGTATGGAGGTAGCTGACACCCTGAATTAACATATAGGCTACTTTTTATCCAGATATTCTAACCGGATCGAAACTTATGCGGGTGAAACTGCGGGGCGCAGCTAGTTAATTTTAATACTTGATTAGTAAGTGATGGGCGATGTTAGTTAACGCTAGTCACACTATCACACTTAATATTATAAAGGCGAATATTTGTGTGTATGTGTCTTTATATGTTTTTTACTTCATCACGCTTAAACGGCTCGACCAATTTGATAAAATTTTGTATGTAGGTAGCTGACACCCTGGATTAACATATAGGCTACTTTTATCCCGATATTCCCACGGAATCGAAACTTATGCAGGTGAAACCGCGGGGCGCAGCTAGTCTATATAATAAAAATTAAATGGTACATAATTATGTAGCGTAGCTACTTCTTCAATATATTATTTAAACTAAACTAACGCTATCTTCTCATGGGGGTACGCAGAGGGTTCAGAACGCGACCTGCTATGATTCTTACATACTCCATTTATTACGTGTTAGTTCATGAAAATAAAAATGTGATAGCATCACTTCAGAAAGGCTGGACCGATTAGAAAATATTATGTTTTAAAATTATCGTAATCGAAAATTTCGGGAAAACTGAAAGTGTTCTATGTATGCCCATGCATACATAGAACACTTTCAGTTTACGTCTAGCGGGTCAGCTCGTGTACAAAAACTTTAGCTTCAAAAGACACATGATTACGTCAAGGATATCGCGAAAAAATCAATTTTTTATCACATCTATTTAAAAAGAGCTAATGTGTTCTTCGTAAACAGGGACTAAAATAGCTCTTTAATCCTTAGGCATTAAAAGTAATTTGAATATCGAGTGTGGATATTGTTAGTAAAAGTTCCAATCTCCAAAGAGATCAATCACGAACATTGTATGTATAAGTAGGTAACAGGCTGTATGATAAAGTAAAACGCGCGAGCCTAATTAAAAAAAAGTTTGGGGAAAAATATAAAACGCGCGAAAAGCATTCTGCCTTCGTTCGTAATTGTTTACTCAAATTAGGATTTTACTTACTTTTATAAAAATGAGTAGAATAGAATAGAATTCTCTTTATTATGTACACCATATAAATATGAGAGAGAGATGACAATGATGAAAAAAAAAAGAATGAATAAATGAATTGAATTATTGAATGTTGATGATGATGATGATGATATGTGATATGAGTATGTCTTCCTCAAGTTATTGTACTTAGTTTATTATTTTATTTAAATAAATAAACGTACTATTCTTATTCATAACATGCACTTACTTATTTTTTCATAGAGGGTGATAAAAAGTAGAGTGTCCACCTCGGGAGCAACACTGTTTTAAGCTGGAGTGACGTACTTTGTATCCCTCGTTGCGCTCAATATTCTACATTAGAATCCTTCGCTCCGCTCTGGATTCAAAGAAACACTCTTGCCTTTAAAATAGTTGTTTGCTCCCTTAGCAAACAATCTACTATCTTATACTGTAAGACCATTACAAAAAGGGTTTAGCAAAAGCACAGACATCGCTTTATGCGCCATTTTCCTCCATTAGCGCCCCAATTTGTTCTCTCTAGTCTTTTTATTCTAAGGTAAATCCACTAAATCTCCGCCTACCTACATAATTTAGCCACTATTTGCACTTTCCACGAATGAAGGTAAAAGTTCCTTACGTGAGCAATGTTTACTTTGTAAAAAGAAATATACGAGATGAAATAAATTATACTTATGATTAAATACGCCTATGGTACGTAAAAGTTTCCAAGATATCTTTAATACTTATAAGAGTTTATTGAAGTTATCTCGTTACGTAAATACAAACTTATTTTAGCCATGTTTTATATGGAGTACTAGCAGCGCCCCGCGGTTTCACCCGCATACGTCTCGATCCTGTAGTAATGTCCAGATAAAAAGTATTGAATGTGATTATTCTGGTTCAAAACTATCTGTGTTCCAAATTTCATTTAAATCCGTTCAGTCGTTTTTGCGGGATTGAGTTACAAACATCCCAAACATAGGAACTTTCACAAGTTTCTAATTAAATCAAAATAAAGCTCAACAAGTCACGATGACAAAAGGAACTGGTCCATCGAGCATCTATTATGAAGTTAGGAAATCTTCCTCTAATAGAATGGAATAGAATACTCTTTATTATATACATTTTACAGATATAAATGTAGTACAAGGGGTAAGCGGGATCGTCCGAAAGGGTTACCGCTACCCCGGAACATAAAGGGCTAAGGAAGGAACACGGGTGGGTTTTAGTTTGTAAGAGTCTGACACTCCCTTTCGCTCCACCCAGAGCGGGAGGAGACATTTGATGATTTCCCACCCTCAAAAAAAAGGGGTGACACAATGTCTCTCTCAAAGGTCTTACCTATCGCTAAAAGCGATCGTTTTTAAATAATCTTTGGATGGATTCAAAGAGAAAGTTTCTAATAATAGTGTCTCAAAATGGAATACAATTCCAGAAGCTTAAACGAATTCCCCATCTATTATCATACATCATACCTTAATACTGCGTTTCGAAATCGCAGAACTCGAGAACCAAATACCAAACTCGAGCAAGAGTCATTTAAATAAGTGGATTAGTAGTTGCCAAGGCAACCGTTTGGCTCGAGCCGCCTGATGCAGTACGTGGCTCGAAATACAAACATTGAATAATGAATACCCTCATGGAGTTTATCGATGAGTCTGAAGACGAAGTGATTAGTCGTATCTCGGAAATGTTTCCTAATGGCGCTTAAATGAGCGCGATTTCACTGAGTTGTGTAGTGTTTATTAGGAGTACTGAGTATTGGGCAAGACCAGGATTATTATTGATAGGATAGTTTATTTTACTAGCATAATGATAAGTTAATGACTAACAATATTGTAGCTACTTTTAACTTCAAGCATACCGCTCCGATACTCGTTCGAAGGAACGTTTATATATATATATGTAAAGCCCGGCCGCGCCAAATTTGCCAAAGATGTAAACAACAATGGCCGTTCGAAATTGAATAAAATCGATTTATAAGAACATATTTTATTTTAAGTACCTAATGCTGTTTTCGTCTAGATAGCTCGGAGATTTAGACGAAAACAAACATTACCAATAATAAATGTTCTTGTATATCGATTTTATTAAATTTTAAGCGGCCATTTTTGTTTACATCTTTGGCAATTTTGGCGCGGCCGGACCTTATGTAACCTGTGTTTATCATGCTAAGTAAATAATTGTATTCTGTTTTTGAGAATTAAATGTTTTAAATACTATTATTAGAGGTTTGTAATTTCTGTTGCGATACGATTTAATAATAATATTATTATTGTATTATTTTAGGCACAGTGAGTCTAATTTTTGTTAGGTATACTTAAGAATGATATGTTAGTAACCAAAGATTGAAATACACATCACATAGTACTGTTTTAACTGAACAAAAACAAAGAACATAATTGTTCTTTGATCTTTGAAGTTATTTGTTGATTTGATCAGCGTGATATTACCTATTATAAACTAAAAGTAAACCGGGTAAACTAAAAGTAAACGAGATACTTTATAGGCTTAATATATTTGCATGCCATAGTAGGTGGCAAACATGTCTGATCCTTTTTTTTATATTATCCTGCATGCATTTTTATTCTTGTATGTGTACACATGTTTGGGCAAATAAATATATCTTATCTAACTGATTAGAATTATTGTTATTACGACGTATCATTAAAGAGTTATCTGTAAAGCCTTGATTCTAAGTTTCCAGACTTTATAATTATTTTATTGGTCCGCAGTAAGCCAAACAGTTGCTTTCCAAATAATAATATCTAGAAAATGTAATCACTTATGTTATTTACTCAAATCTTCAGTTATGGTCATACCAACTATAATTTCTAAAGTTTCATCCATAAACTAACCGTTCTCAATCTTGAATGGATCTAAGGCTTAAAACTGGGTGAGATTATTTAAAGATTAAGTGTCCGTCGACGAGTTTTGGATATTGGTCCTAAAGTACGCGAAAGTAATTACAAACTGTTGCAAATTATATTTTAAGCAAATACCTAAAGTATATGTTCTGACATGTCATGTTCTGTCTGTCACAAATGTTTCTGCAAAATGATCCCCCCCCCTCCTCCTCCTCGTCAGCAAAAGTAAGCAAAGCTCTTACCCCATGCTTACGTAAACATTGGTACATGGTTTTTCAATGTGTTCTGGTTTCTTTATTGATTCATGAGCAGCAGTTATAAGTCCCAGTAGAATACCTGAAAATGCGTTTCGTTATCAAGCATAGACAATTAGGTTTGCCCTATTTTTTGTTCGACAATTTTTTTTACAAAATCCGAAAAAGTAAAAAAAAAATACTGCTGACGTAATCACCATCCTGACCCCCCCCCTTGCCTCCCTATAGTGCTTACGTAATACTTGAATGGCCCCTGATGAATAACTTTTTTTTTTTTTAAACCAAAATTTAACAGTTAATATAGAGAGACTGCATATCACTAGTCAGTTTCCCGTTTCAGTTAAAAAAATATAAAGATCTACCTACCAGATTTCAGTTATTTGATGTTTAAAGTTAAGCAGGGTTGATTGTGCCACTAATTCTTCTTCCTAGCTAAAGCACTTCTAGGAATTGGCGAAGAGCGGGCGTTTTGGGGGACTGTCTTATGTAATTTTGACGTTCGAAAAGTGCTGATTCTCAATCTTTGAATAAAAGACTTTTGATTTTGAAGTATTTTTTTTATTATTTTATAATATTATTATGATTTAAAAAACATAACTCAATGTTCGATTTAAATTGTATTCCTAACACTATCCACTTTTGATTGTTTAAACGTAATTATACCCTTTTCCTTGAGTATACCAAACTGATGAATCAACGAAACTGGCGAACATTGGAAACTGTCGAGTTGGCGCAACTATCAAATCAACAAAACTGACTAATAACGAAACGGGCGAATGAAGTAAACTGACGCATGACGTAAAAGAAACTGACTGATACACGGACTCAATATAATATATCTCGTAACGTTAGAAGCTTGGCATACCATTTAAAAACGGTATATTAATCACACAAAACACAATCAGCTTATAACGTTCCCACTGCTGGGAAACAGGCCTCCTCTCGGTGAGAGGGAGTGGGTCGTAATCCACCACGCAGGCCCAGTGCGGGTTGGTAGGATGCCATATATCTTTGAATTTATCATTCTAGGACATGCCGGTTTCCTCACGTTGTTTTCCTTCACCGTTTTGAGAGCAGTGCTGATGAAATTAAATACACAAAGTAAATTGCCTGCCTGGGTTCGAACTCACGACCTACAACTCGTAAGTCGGCGCAGATTTCGTTGGGCCACCACTGCTCTTATGAGCATAAGTAAAATAATTTATACAAAGTAAAGCGCCTGTCTGGGTTCGAACACACGACCAACAACTCATAAGTAGCCGTTACCACTGGGTCACCACTACTCCGAAGCTTGATATGCCATTCAAAAACGAGGTATAAATCAATTCGCAAAAACCGATTCCAACATCTACATCTGACATCAAAAAAGTAATTCAATACTACCGCATTAACTCTAGATTTTCTAACCCTGTCGAGTTTGATCCCATCGAGCCCACTTATCACTTACGAACCTCGCCGAGGCAATTTCATTTCCTCACTCCTTAAACGTCTATCAGCGTCGTCGACGTCAGTCGGTCCGACTCGACGTCTCGCTTCCACGCCTCCACCCGATGGTGTTTTATCTCGTCGACGTCGGTTATATTGATAGCAGCATATTGCAGGTTATATTGATAGCAGTTCTGCAGGACTCTTGTTTTTTTAAAATTGTCTAGGTGTTTGGTAGGAAGAACTATTGTTTAAACTAATCTCAACTAACTAAAAACTAACTCTCTCTCTATATGCCTTTTAATCTGTCTTTTTTTTTTTGCTTTTTTGGTTGTTTTTATGTAACTTTGTAAGTTTTAAATGCTCCTTTATTTGTATTTACTGTATGTGTCCTAAATAAAATATTTTCATTTCTTTTTCTTTTAGTAATTCATAGAGAAATTATTTGATTTTTTGTTTGTTAGTTTTTTAAGCTTTTACGCTAAAACGGCTGACCTAATTTGGATGAAATTTAACACAGGGTTAGACCATGACATGGATTAGGAGATAGAATACGTTTTATCCCAATATCTCCACGAGATCGAGACTTATGCGGGTAAAACCACGGGCCGCAGCTAGTTTTTCTAGCTGACTTCCCAAAATCTGTGAATGCAGTAAGCAACTAGGTACTCAAATAGTTAAGAACCCGCCTAAGAAGCCTTCTACGAACGTTTCCCAATAGCTAAGCATCCACCCTATGCACAACACAATAACACACCATAACAATACAACTCAATTAATGACCTTTTATAAGTTAAACGGGTACGCTCTGACGTGAAAATAAAAAAAAATACCTGTTACTCTTTTCATAAAAATAAATATTAATTTATCTACTGCTACTGTAAATATAAACTGAAAGGTAAAACAACATTTTTACGCTTTTCTGTTCTGTTCACGTATGACTTTGTTCGGAATATCAAATGTAAATGGAAACTGTTTTTCCTTTATATTTAAAAATAGTTGGAGCGATTTTTGTGTTATTTCATATTTCTGGAACTAAATGTTTTCCTGCCCGTAACCCGATTTATTTGGGGTCAGCGCCACATGTAATTTTCTTCTAATACTTCTCTTTTAGTCGTCATCTCGGTAGTCACCCCCATTCTAGGCATATCATCTTCCACAAGGTCCATCCATCGTTTCTTTATTTAAATGACTCGTGTGTTATAAATAATTTATCGAAGGATTATGAATCAGTGTTTTTTTCACCTCGTCTTATTAAGTAACAAGATTTTTGAAGTGAAAACTTCTTTAGCGGCGTTATACACTTTTTTTGTAATGGGTAAATAATGTTAAACTCGCGTCAGGACACTGACGCTGATCGAAAATGCGTAAGACGGATGGAGAGTAGACAGCCGGCGCGGTGTAGGAGAGGAAGTATTCCCCTCTCTTTCTACGGCGCGGCGAAAATGTATGCCTGCTGTTTCGTTTAGGCGGCGCAGGGCGCTTGCACGAATGTTCGTGTGTGTTTATGTTACAGCGTGCCACGCGCATCCATAGATGGTGACAGCTGATGGCTCGACCGTCTGTGTAATGGCCACACTGCTGTGTATTCGTAAAATCATTATAAAACAAAAAAATAGCTACTTTACTTTAATTGTCATGTTTGTGTATGATAGCGCAATAAATAAATATTATATTCTACCACATAAATGATAGTACTTTTACACTGATAATTAAAGCAATTCGTGCAAAATTATTCCCTAACCATTCCAAAATATCAAAAATGCACAACGTTAATATTCAAGTTTTCACTTCTGCCGGCACTCCCGGAGTGCAACCCGTCTTTTTTTTTTTCAGGATTTTTGATGCACATTTTCAGTCGTGGAAGTCATCATCTACCTAGTCTTTTCCCAACTAAGTTGGGGTCAGTTTTTAGTATAAATGGATGCAGCTCAATACCAGTATTTTACACAGAGTGACTGCCTATCTGACCTCCACAACCCAGGTACTAGGTAATACGATACTCCGTGGTAAGACTGGTTGTCAGACTTTCGGGCTTCTGACTACCCGTAACGACTGTCAAAGAACCATGAATGACAGCCGGGACCAACGGCTTAACGTGCTTTCCGAGGCACGGAGGGGTCTCGGTATGTAAAGGTTTTTCACCCATCTACAGAACAACCACGGCAAGCGTAGCTGGACCTGTGCAGCTGTTATTATTTAGCCACGGGCCCTCACAGACCACGGCCATTATAGGCTCAATATGTTATGTTATTTACGTTCACAGTTCAGTAAATGTACCTACCAATGTTATTAATATTTTTAAGTAATGAATTAAACCACTGAAATGTTTCAAAAATGTTTTCATTTGGATGTTGTACAGTTTACTTTCTCTATGGAAATTAAGCTTCTGTGGTATTCATTGAACGCATATTAATTACTGTATTGTTCGAAATTAATATTTGTATATTCATGCATCTGATGGTCAGATTTTTATAGGCTTTAAAAAAAAAAAAGACGGGTTGCACTCCGGGAGTGCCAGCAGAAGTGAAAACTTGAATATTAACGTTGAAATAAATCAATTATTAATTTAATTAATATTAGGTACTCATTTTTTTTCAATATTTCTGCGTCACTTTTTTCATTAATAGATGCACTTTGTTCAATTTCCATATTTTAAACACTTTCGGTCTTATTCATAAAAAAAGCCTATTGAAGGTTTAAACCATTCATTAGTTAAAATGCTCAATAGGCCTTTAAAACATTCGATAAAATTTTGTATTCATAAACGCTTCATAAACGTTCTATAACTAGAATGTCCTACAACTTCTAAATGTTGCCATTATAATGAAGTCATCCAACGAATTGGCCAACACATTAAATCGGCATACGAGAATATCTGTCTACGAACCGAATATTTGTGTCCATAGACATTATTACATATGAAAAACTAATTTTTTGTCTACAGTTTCAACAGTTTTGACGCGACAACGTCATGGTCGTCATGAAAACAATATGAATATGTCAATGAATGAATTTGATATTGTATGTGTCAAACTAAAAAACTTTTGAAATATTTTTTTTGTATTTAAAATAAATGAAATTAAGACCGGAGACTAGTTGCAATAAAGGGCAAAGAATTGAATATCGGTTGGAGGAGGATAAGGTGTGTACCTACTGTTACAGCTAAAATGTGTTCAAAGTAAGTTATGTTTTGTAAACATTCTCAATTTCTTATACTTATGCTTGCTTTTGCTTCTAATCCTTAGATTTTTTTGAAGAATTGGTCAGGGAGAGGTCTCCATAATAGAAAATAAAAACACTGACACAAGCACTAACGCTAAACAGGGGCAGCCTGACATGATTTACGAATTAGGTGCCTATCCAATTTACAATTTTACGAAGAACTTCGTTTGCCTGTACAAAACTCATTGTAACAAAAAAAAACCCGCCATAAGAATAATACTGACTGTTATTTTGATGCCGCTACTGATTAATTAAATCAGTATAAATAAGATAATGAAGAGAAAGAATTTATAACATTAGTTTTGTATTTCAGGTCAATAGGACTAGTAAGGATGGTGCTTCACTACGAATAGCAGAAAATGAAACGGCCTACAGAAGAGATGGCACAGATGGCAAATGAAAAGCAAACATTTTAAAAATGTTGTTCTGCTTGCACAAGTTTTAGAAGCCAAATTAGAGTTTAGAGTATTGTTCAGCCGTGAACAGGCAAGAGTTACATACGCCAGCGTCAGCATCAAGAGCGACATACATTGGTTCTACATAAATTAGTAATTAGTAAATGAATAAATTAGTCATCAAGCTGGAGTAGAGTTTGATTCATCTTCCATAATTCCTCTCACTATGGCCAAGACACCTTTAGCCATCACCAGTTCTATGAGTCTGTGGAACCGGCAATGACAAAACTATTTCCTGTGTACACATTGCATGACGTACACAAACCCCTATTCCTACCCAAAGTCTGTCTGTTCCCGTAGGTCTCCCGTAGGCTTGTATGATAGGTTAGGGTGTTAGGATAACTAGGGTGTTAAGTAGTTGCTGTAGGTTTAAAATCAGTAGGGTGAGGTAACCATAGATACCAGGCTCAATTGTTACAAACTTAGCCACACTGTATGCGTTTGGAATAACAGCCGTACTAAGCTGTAAGTCCCGGTGCGTACAAGTATTATAAAAATAAACTGATATTTGTATACAAGCTTTTTATTAATGAACTACTCCCTAAATTTCTTCTCTTTTACTTTAGATCTTGTTGGCTCAAAATATTGCCACTTCCACGTTGTCGTCGGTGGCAGCGCAGAGGTCACTTTGACTGCATGTTTTGGGTAGGACAAATAAGGCAGGATAGGACGTGGAACATGTTTTGCAACATAGCTTCACAGCCACACCCTACTGGAGCATCTCCCTGCAGGGTGTAAACTTCCGTGGTCGACACGGAAGCATTTTTTTCACACAAAAGCAGCAATGTCCCACAGTATTTCTTGTTGCTATAATGTGCTTCGTTATATTTTTCGTCGCTTCTATTTTGTATCGTAGGTAGGTATATAATAATAAATTAAATTGGTTAAACAGAAGTTCAAAATAAATTAAATACAACTGCGGCTCCTCGAAGTACTATTGTTTACGAAACTGACTTTTCAAACATTTGTACGTCAAATGTCATTTTCTTCGGCCATCTTTGTCGTGTCTCACTTGGTTCACTTCGGTTGGCGCCGCCGTAGAAAGAGATGGGGGGGGGGGGGGAAATCTCTCCTGACGGTCACGTGTCCTGACGCGATGCCCTGACGCGAGTTTAACATTTTTTACCCATTACAAAAAGTGTTCAACGCCGCTAAAGAAGTTTTCACTTCAAAAAACAAATTGAGAAGCTTGAATTTATAACACAAAAAACTTCCAAATAATAATCTTGCTAATGGGAGGAGACTACGCGAGCGTAGCACATTATAAGCTACGCCGGCCGTAGCGCAGCGCGTAGCCAAGCGAAGAAAGCGCGTCACCGTCTCGCGCTTGAAGTACCGGTATTTTTGGGAACCGGTACCATTGGTTTTGGTGTGATACCGGTACCAGACGACCCCTCCCGCTCTGGGTGGAGCGGAAGGGAGTGTCACTCTTACTGACTGAAACCCATCCGTGTTCCTTCCTTAGCCCTTTATGTTCCGGGGTAGCGGTAACCTTTCGGACAATCTCGCAACCTTCTCTGTCTCTATCTGTTTTCTCATTCTTACTTATGGAAATATTTGTTTGGTACTCGTACAATACCGACACTGGCTAGAAAAACCAATAATCCAGATACTGCGTCTACCGTTTTACGTTTTGCACGTAACTTTAGCCATAAAATATGATCTCTAAGGTCATTAAAGCAACTATATTTTAAGAAGTAACAAACATATAAACACACACACACTCACGAACTTTCGCCTTTATTAGTGTGATTGTATATTGGAAGGTGTGTTTTACTAAAAACAAACAACAAACTTCAACGCAAGTAAAAACACTAAAAACCACTACAATCCATCAAAGTCCTCTATAACATCACACAAGATCCATTTCCTTAGTAATCGACGGCCACTATCAGTCTAATCAACGACACATTGCACATCAAAGGCGATTAGGCGGTAATGGCTCCTAAGCTGTTAACGGAAAGCCTATAGATATACACGTTTATATACATTTATGATGGTTGTGACATAGTATAATGTAGGTGAAGGTTATAGAGACAAGTATCGAGTAATTGGATGATCATTATTATTGGTAAGTTTTTAGAGGTATGTATGTATCAACTGAAAGCAAGTAGTAGTCTTGGCCCGGTGGTAACGGCCCTGATTACAGGATGATTTCCACCAAACGGCTCGCATCACATCGGAGCGGAAAGGATACGAACGTATGCGGCGACAGGCTATCGCGTCCGGCAGCATGTCGACGCATGCGATCGGCTCTGTGCCGTCGCTTGCGAGCGCATCCGTTTCTGCGCATAGTCAAATAGTTTCATTCATACCGTGTTGACGTGTTCTTATTAACCCCCGACGCAAAAACGACGGGGTGTTATAAGTTTGACGTGTCTGTGTGTGTGTGTGTGTGTGTGTGTGTTTGTCTGTCTGTTACATCGTAGCTCCTGAACGGATGAACCGATTTTGATTTTGTTTTTTTTTTTTGTTTGAAAGGTGAATTAGTCGCGAGTGTTCTTAGCTATGTTTGAAGAAAATCGGTCCAAGATGGCCGCCGCCACAAAATGGCGGATTACATATTTTTTCACAACTCCCTCAATATGGGTATCAAATGAAAGGGCTTGACCAGTAGAATACTATACACTATTACAAATTTCAAATCTAAGATGGCCGCCACCAGAAATGGCGAATTCACAGAGGAATACGTTAGTATGGAATGAACGCCAACGACCACGAGTACCTAACTAGCTTCGCTTCACTGTGGTAAAAAAGTACGTACAGCTGCGCAGATTTCGGCTAATCACGTGTGGATCGTATAGTATATTTACTAGTAATATAATATTATAAAGTTTAAAAAGCAAGAAATAAAAGTTAAATTAAAAATTTAAAAAACCCCCGACTCAAACAAAAACCTCTAAAAAGTAAAATAATAATATAATTATATGGTACTACATTTTGATGAGTTATGCGAACATAAATGTAGGGAACATCTGATTTTTTTTTCGCGATTTCAGGTTTGGTCCCATAGTAAAAGTTGTTCATAATAATAAGTACGATCCCCCATTTCGATTTGTCGCATGTGTTCAATTTCACATTGTATTATTATTTTACTTTTTAGAGGTTTTTGTTTGAGTCGGGGGTTTTTTCAATTTTTAATTTAACTTTTTTTTATTAAAAATGGTTGAATTTGACGTAGTTTTGTTGGCTATTGCATTAGAAGAAGAAGAAAATAATCATAAAACACGGAAGAGGAAAAGCAAAATTTGGACGACAGCCGAAAGGATTCGATCGGATATGACGACAGGCGAAATTAGCCGTACGCGCGTCGCAGCATACTTTCGGCTACGATCGCGTGTCGCGAAAGACGCCCGCGGTGAAGCTGCTGTGCGCGGCTTGGTAATATTGACTTTAAATACTGTGTACACGATTTAATATCGTTTAAAGATTATAAAATCCGTTCCGATCCGATGCGATGCGAGCCGTTTGGTGAAAATCATCCTTAAGACTACGAGTTGTAACATGTTCAATTTAAAAGACAATTATCAAAATTGGCGCCTCCATGACTTCTACCAATTTGGTCATTGTCCTTTATGAGACCAAATGCGAAGATAAACATGAAATAAACAAAAGTACGATAAAATAGTGTGACCAAAATCACTAGCCCAACGAATTCCCATCCATCAGGTCTTTGAGTAATTGCATTGAATTTCCTCGTATCCGCCAGGGATCGAAAACGTGATTTTATGCATGTATCAACGAAATCCAATTTCATACCAAATTTTATGGTCGGCTGAAAAAATAAAAAAGGATACACGTAATAACGTAGTTTTAAAACTACCCTCGGGTTTTGGTCCCCGGAGTTTCGAATTAAAAAATAATATCCCTGAGTCCAAGCTCGGTTGAATAAACGGGTAGATGTTTGAAACCAGATGAGGTTGTAAACTTGATAGTTTTCGTGTAAATTAAAGTTTCTTTTTGGTTGTTGTAAAGTGCGCTCTTGTAGCTTTTTGTAAGTTGAGGTTTACAGTTTTGATGACAAGGTTTAAAACTCGCAAGTAAAGAGCTCGTGGTTTTAGAGTTTGTAGTATAAAACTTTTTGT